>CAXIVM010000255.1:0-24244 GCA_964035705.1 Porites rus | reverse complement strand
AGACAGACCTTTCGAATGGATCGAACAAAGTCGTCCTCGTTGATCATTGACTGATAGTGAGGATGGGAAATCTCACCTTTTCTAAAACAAACATGGTTCAACAATCGTGCGTGAGTTTCCCTGAAGCATTGTTGATAAAAGCCAATACCTGGATCTCCTGTAAGCTCTCCAAGCAACCTCAAAGGTGAAGTATGCAACTCATAGGTATTGTCAACATCCACTGTATCTGTATCAACAACTACTTCAGATGGAAAAGATTCTTGGATTTCAGCCTCCAATTTCTTCTCTCCATCATCCTCTCTGACCTCTTTTATCTTCTCCACCGCCTTCTTCTTCTCCTCAATGGTTGCATCATCTTGAACTTCTTCGTGAAAATGAGGATCAGGAATTTTATTAAGGCGGCTTTTCTTAGATTTCCGCAGACTTGGAGTGTCATCAAGGTTAGCATCCTTCTCGCACGATGGTAAGTGCGATGCAGTTGAGTCCTCACCTATCTCTCTTGACAGAAAGTGTGATGCTGACTCATCCTTGGCTTCCTCCTGGTCCACTTCCATCTTCATGTCCTCTGAAGGAAAACACCTGCATTCTCATCAAAAACTTCTTCATCTTTTACGAGTTCAACTGCAGGATCTTCTTCAAGGACTTCCTCTTCCATATCTTCACCTTTCATAATCTCCATACTACCAGTATAGATCTCACCAGTGATCGTGGAGACTCTTGTGTAAGGAGGAACTTCTTCACCTGCCTCATGAGCTTGTTCTGCAACATCCTTGGTGAGCAAGTCCTCTACAAGATTTTCTCCCATGGTTCTTGGAAGAGATTCTGAGGTCTCAAAATAGTCTGTCCTCTCTGAACTGAAAAACTCCGTTGCCTTCTCATTGTCCTTTTTCTCCTTATAAAGATGAGTAATCTTCACTGCTTCTCCCCGCAACACCTGATCACCTTCTCTATACTTGTTGACAATGGAGCTCCATACTGGCACGTTGTCATCATCAAAATCAAGCTCCATATCATCTGCCAGCAAGTTTGAGATGTTTTGAGCTGCCTGTTCTTCTTCTTCATCACGTTCTCTGGCACGCTCCTCATCCTTCTGGATCTTGTAGACACCCTTCAGGATGTTTTGTAGTACCTTTAAGTTCAGCTTCGATGATGGCTCAAACGTCCCTGAACTTACAGGCTCAACTACAACACGAGAGCAAGAAATCGCCTCCAAAAACTTGGAATTGTATTGGCGTTCAAAATCTTCCTTCTTGATCATCTCATACAAGGGATCAGAAACTGCAACACGCGCCTGAACATAATCGCGAAGTTGATAGCACGCATGTTGCACAAATCTGCTGTTGGAGTTGTGAAGAAAACTCTCTAAATGATTCCTGTCACGGTCAATCAAATACCACACAACTCTTGCAGAAAAACGAAATTTCTTGAAGTTCATAGCAAAATGTGTATGATACTTCTCTGGACCCTCTTCTGCATATAAGGCGGCCTCTGAAGTCTTGTAAACAGGGAGATTTGTGATTGGATCCGAAATCATAAACTCTTCCCACAAGATCGAATGCTTAAGAACCCACCTGGGAAGCACCTTGACGAAAAAGTCACAAACAAGTTCAGACAAAAGGTGCATACACGACCAATCTCTTCCTCCTGCTTGAAGCGATAGTGCAATCTGGCAAACAAGGGAGTATTGAATGCTTCCTCCATTGAGTTACCAAAATTATCCCACTGAGGTTCTGGAATACCAAAGTTCCAACCCAGCAATTTGGGATTCCTGCACATATCCAAGAAACTCGCAAGTTCTGCAGAGTGAATGCCATGGTCTGTCAGAATTTCAGCCCAGCGGCGTCCATTCTCCCAAGCACGGATGAAGAAAAACTGTTGGTATCCAGTTTGCGCCAACTCCATCCACTGAGAAATTCCAGGTTCAAAATTAGGTGCATACGTCTTGGGGTCTTCCTCTGTTCCATAAACACTTGGACGTAGCAACTTGTACCTTCTACAAAAATATTCTCTCTGGTGTCTTGTCAACCTGTCCCAATCCCGCACCAGAATCACGTCTTCTCCAGTGCTCTGAAGTACACGTGTTCCTCGGCGATCATGGAGTGATACCATGCCAATGTCATATACCATCCATGGGTTGAGAATCAGGTTGTTGACATTCTGAATGAACCATGTCATCTCACGCTCAGCAACATGAGCAGAGTCATCTTCTTCATCTTGTTGAGGTTCTCCAGAAGTCCTTGGTGTTGATCTTCTTGAAGTGATGTCTCTCCATAGGTGGTCAAAGCGAATCACTTCCTCCTCAGCCTTCACCAGATTTTGCTGATCCTTGCTCAGAACTAATGGGTGTACCATAAACAAAGATCTCACGGTAGCACCATCTCCATTGACAATCAACGTTGGAGCACTATAGCCTAAGATACTCCAAGGATCACGATCATCAATTTCTTTAGGTGGAATTAAAGACCATCCAGGTTGATAGTGGCCTTCAGGCATCACCTGACGTGACTTCAATCGTGAACGATTGTACTCACGTGTAGGGTGATTTTCAGAGCTGAAAAATCTCGCAATGGCACTGATAGTCAGCTCATCTAACCAAAGAGACATATGCCTTTTGATTTGTTCCAACCCAGGCTCATTGTCATCAATCCTCCTGATAACTTCCAATGCATATTTCTTGTCTTGTAAGAGCCTATTGAACAAGGATCGCAAATTTTCTTGTTGCTGCTTCTCCCTGTTGACCTTCTCCACCATCTCCTCTGCGGACAGAGGGACAGTCAGCTCCTTAGCTGGCTCTGGAGCATCTTGTGGTCGTGGTTCATCTCCACTAATGTCCAAGTATGTGGGCTCTACATCACAATGTGCAAGCACCACTCCATTGTTACTGAAATAAAGAGAACGTCCTGCTTGAAGCCATCGAATCACGTCAAGCTGCACATACAAGGGCTGGTCATAGTTCCTTGGAACCACTGTACCTGGACCTGAAGGAATGTAAGGCAAAGTTTGTGGATTGCTGTACATAAAATGAACATAATCTCTTCCTTCACCTCTATTCCTTCTATTCCAACTTTGTGGATCTCTCATCAAACCATACCTTGCAATGCTGGCCCAGTTCTCCTTCTTGGTAACATGAAAAACATGTCCCAAACATCTTGCCTCAATAGAAGTCAATCTATGATTCAACTTCTCTGGACTGATGTTATGCGAGAGTCCTGTATGCCCTTGGTTCACTCCTAAACGCATGGAGAAGGGCATATCGTATTGATTGCCTGTGTTGTGCCAAACATTCTTGTCCAAGCGAATCACCAAATGAAATCTTTGCTTCTCATCGCTATGCAATATAGCAAAGAATGCAGAAGGATGAATCGAGAAGGGTTGTGGCATACGAGCAGTACCCTCTGTAATCAGAGGCATAAGCTCTACCATCGCCCTACTGTCCATCAATCTGTCGAGAGAACGATCGCGTCGTAGCATATAGTTGAGCCCCGTGCTGATCTTTCCATATTCGTTATGCCTCCACGAGACTCTTGTTGCCACGAACTGTCTTCTCTTCTCATATTCGTCCTCTTCCTCTTGGGTGACATAGCCAAGAGCATATCTGGCAATCTCTGAGAACCATCGTACTCGAGAATCGAAACTATCACGGTTCCCAGGTGTCAAACACATTGCTAGAATGTCCGCTATCATCAAATCATCCTGCTCTGAGTTCCTGTGAAACTCAACCAGTGTGCGTGGGCGCCTCAAACGATTTGCCCAGTTCTCAGATTTCCCCCAAGGAACCTTGCACGACCAGTTTTGAGCATACTCAAGGAGATTTAGCGGACCTCTGCTGGACACTCCTCGACCGGCCATCTCTGTTGATACAAAGTCCACCGGTCAGAGGCCGGCGTCCTGAGTCTTAGAAATGACAGGTAGTCAATAATGCAAAGCAATAGTCTCCAAAGAAAAGTGCTGATCTTGCCAAGCTAATTTGAGCCGCAGGCACAAATTCATGAAAGAAATTCAAATTTCTTCCAAACAAAAGCACATGCATTGAATTCTCTCCTCTCACTCTCAGTGCAAGGAATCTCCAATATAAAACACATCATGTGAAAAGTCAACATGTGTGCATACTGTAGGAATCCATCCACGCAAATATGCCTTGTGTTCAATAAGAGATCTAAAGGGTGGATGTGCATCGACTTCCTTCAAACAACCACTGCGTACTGCATCTATCAAAGCTTGAGGACTAGCAGACTTCTTAGTAAGACAGTCAGCAAGACACCACTGAGTGCGTATATGTGACAAATCAGCAATTGCACCAGAGCATGCTTCCTTCCTAAGCATTTGGATCATATGAATAGTCTCCTGTTGCTCAGGAACATGAGTAGTACTAGCAGCAGTCACAAGATTATTAGCATCAGTGCGCATGTGAATGTCAGTAGAGTCACCTGTAATGTCCTCAATCAAGCCTCTAAGCATTTGGCAAGCGCCATAACACTTCATAAATGCATACAACTCTGCAACAGTTGTGGACAGGGTTGTTCTCTTGATCTTAGAAGATTCAAAGAAAATAAGTGAGCCTTTAGTGTTCTTCTGTTTTGCCTTCCTTTGCTCACCCATAAAAATAACCATAGCACGTTGAGAGGATTTGTCACTGTTGTTCCTGAATGCGGCATCTGGCATAGCAATTAAACGTGGACTACCTTCAAGTGGCCAAAACCGTAACTCCATAGGGTCAGTCACGATTTGTTTGCACAACTTGTTCAGGGCCTTGCAATCACCTATTGTAGGTCCTGCTGATGCTGATGCTGACCTTGAGAATTGGTAGCATGCTTGGAATTGTGTTCTGGATTGTAACCAATTTATGCTGCCAAGAAGGGATCTGAAGGCTGTGTGCATGTCCTTGTCACACTTGTCTTCATCCTTCAAACCTTTTGGAATAATTATCTCAGTCAACTCTTGAACACAAAGAGATTGCTCTACTGAGATATACTCCTTCTTCTTGGTCTTCTCTTGCATCTTCCAAGCAACACGTTGTCCAGTAAACATCAGGTCATTAGTGTCCTCATGTCCAATCTTAAACTGTGACTTCACAATCTCCTTGAACTGTTTCAAAAAGATATCATTACCTGTCACAAAAAGATCATCAACATGTAAACAACACATACCAATGGGTGACCTATTCTTAGAATTACTGCCATGTACAGGGTCCATAAAATGCTCAAGCAACTCTTCCACAACTTCAGGTGTAAGCTGAGGCGTTTGTGTCACAGTATACGTATGTTCTGCAGGAAGAAAAAGACTGACAAGCGTTTCAGCTTCTTCCTCTAACGTCACTGTATTCTTCTCGTTTCGTATATCCTTGTTTGTCTCGAGAAGCCACCAAACACCTTTACGCTTAACTATTGAAGTCCGAAAGCAAAAACGCGAACGCGAATACGTAGGTTCGGGAGTGCGAAGAGCTTTAGCGCGATACGCAACTTGAGCATGGCCATTTGCATATTGGTGCCAACCTGCCTTGTGCTCTACAGAGTCAAGGAAATTCTGGAGTTCCTGATCTATCACAGGAGTCCATTTTCCATCCTCAACCTTAAGCTGGTTACGCGTCACCATCTTCTCCGACCTATTTCCATAACACACCGAAAACAGACGTTCTTCACAGAGAAAAGACCTACGAACTTCCTCCGCTGTGTCGTGGAATTCGTTTGGCGGCGCACCTGCTACGTAGAAAGAGACCGGTTCCGGCTCGGCTGGTATCTCCTCTGACGAGTAGTTCACAGCCTTAGGAACCTTCAAACATCCGGAGTAGCCGTACGTCACCGATCGGCTCGAGTCGGAACTAATCCGAGTGAGTGCAAAAACTTATCGAGTCGATTCCACCAACGACGAGGCGCGTCACTCAATCCGTACACCGAACGGGTGCACAATCCGACGAGATACGGAGGCAATCCGATATCAGTCGGAAGTTGAACGTGAATAACGCGTCGCTCAAGGTCGTAAAGTTCCCCCTGAAGAAAGGCAGTTTTCAAGTCGATGTGTAACAGGTCCCAAAAACAAGAGGCTGCATGCTGACATGCTACGCGAAAACCATACCTGGTCGCGGTTGGCGAGTCCGTCTGGAGGTCCCATCTCTGGGCATCTTGGAAGCCTCGACAGACCCATCTGGCCTTGAACTTCTTAAAATTACCATCTTTGTCAACCTTGATGGTCAGGACCCATCGACCGGTAACATAGTTATCGATCTTGTGCTTTCTTCGGTCACGATACTTCATCGCAGTAAAATCTAAAAAGCTGCGAAACTCCTCTAGTTTAGCTTGCTTGATCTCCTTCGCATACTTCCGGAGCACTTCCGGAGTAATCACACTCTCTGCCTTTGGCGTCTTCTTAGCCATTGTCTTCGCGAGATATTGGCAGAATTGTGAAAAGCCTTTCGGATCATACGAGTTAAAACTCGGAGGAGCTTGGTTCGGACCTATGACACAAAAATCCATGTCTTCAAATCTAACAAAAAGATTTTTCTCATCGTCCAGATCCTTGTCTGGATCCTTCTCAAAACCTTTCACATCTTCTTCATCAAAAATAGGTTCTGAATCTGTCTCATTTGAGTCAGTCGTCTGATTATCATCATCTTCCACTGTGCTTGGAGGCGCTGGAATGTCGGCCGCTTGTGGCTGATTCGAACTTGATGCTGTCGGATTCTCCGAATGTCCAGGAAAGAAACTCATCGGAACAGACTTCGGAGGTGCCGGAATAGGTTCGTCATGTCCTGGTAACTGAACCTTCGAACGTTTAATCTGAAACTTCACCTTCGCCTTTGGCAAAGCATCAGTTGAATCCACAGAAAGCTTTCTCATGTGCTTGCTGTGACGTTCACGATTCTCTGGAACATATGGTTCTGGCTCCGGCATGTTCGAATCGGGCGACGGAGTAAACGGATGAACGGGATCCGTATCAATTGGAAACCCTATCGGCGGTTGACCCGGATCATCTGGCGGACGGGATTCACTCGAAATCTCCGGCATTGCCTCTTCCGGATCGCTCGATGGATATCCGAGTTGCTCCAAAGGAACATCGGGATTTCCGAACTGATTCGGACCAGCTACGGAACCTGTCGGAGGTGGTCCCGGAGGTTGTCCACCCTGATGATCATCAGGGCTGCCACCCAGTCCATCACCAGGCGGATTCATATCTTCATCATCTGGATCAAAATACTGCTGTTCCCCCAAAACTGGAATTGGCTCATAAGCCATATCATCATCCATCGGTGGTCCGTAGTCTGGAGGTTGATCCCTTGGATCCTCTAGAGCTACTTCATCAGGAGTCACAACGCGCTTCACGGCGCCTGTCGTCTCTGCTTCGAAAACTATCATACTCCAATGATCTACCAAAATCTGTTTATGATGAGGAGACAGTTGTGACACAAACATAAAGAAAACCTGATGATATTTCCCTGGCTTCCACATAATCAACACTGCATCATCTTCAGAGTTGAAGAGAGGATGCACTCTACCAAAGGTACCACGATAAACCTTACATCTCTCAAAATACATCTGTGGCAAAGTTCTTCGTCTAATCTCCTTCAGGCCTGGAATCAATGACACAGTTCGAGAATCAGAGGGTGTTGTCACATCAAACTCTGATCTCTGAGGTAGTGCATCTACCTGCCTCAAAGTTCTGATCAGTTCAGTAGTAGTGAACCTTTGTGGTAGTATATGTCGAAGTGGAACCGGAATTTCCGTCGTCTCTTCCGCTCTTACGGAATTCAACAAAATTGACTGATGAGCTTCTCTCTCTAACAAAAGAGCTGTTCCACACAAACTTCCAGAATCAAAATTCTCCAGAAGATCTTCAATAAGGAAGCTCTGACGTGTATTGGAAGTCTCACTAAAAGGAAGGAAACGATTCATCTCAACCAAACATGAAAATGGAAACTTCTTCCAGTCAGGATCCTTGAAGTACTGGTTGCTTCTAGTGGCTTGCACTGTTTTAGCTTGAAAAGAACAGTCACCAATACCTTTCCATCCTTGACAGGATGCATAGGAATGGAAGACTGTCACGTAACTAATTCCCTTAGGGCAATAGCAGAAACAATTCATATCCACATCAAAGGTAAAAACCGGATTCTTCAAAGACAAAATGAACTTCTGCAAAAACAAACAAAACTTGTTTCCTTTGGGAACAGTCACAAACACATGTTTCTTCCTTCTCAACTGCCACTCGATCACATTACAACATAGCAACCAAATAGAAGCTCTGTTCTGTTTGGGAGAAGGGTTGTTGATCACTATACAGTGGGGCTGCAAACTCTCAAGTTGCTGCCAAATACCATCTTGACCCTTCAGAGTGGAAAAGTTGTATCCTGCCTTGAAATCCATAGGCGATGCAACTCTAACACCATTCTTTGAAAGGAACCAAGACAATCCACTGTTTCCATGAAGTAACTCAACAACATCAGGATGATCATCATTACAAAAGAAAAAGGACTGTTCTCCAAATTCGGCATCAACATACAGTTCGTGATCTTCACGTAAGTTCTCCGGATTCTCATCGTCTAATGCCGGTATGGAAACATCATGCCACTCATCGTGATCACGTCTAACCTTCGACTGATTCACACGTACCACTGCCTTGCCAGTGTTGGCTTGGACCATAGCTCCTTCTTGTCCAAGTATTGTGGCACGAACCCAACGTCCTTTGTCCTTGAACTTTGATGAATCCTGAGTCCAAATAAAAACCTTCTCTCCTTGGAAATAAGCACCGTCACTTGGCATCGTCCTTCTCGCAAGATCTGCTCGAAGGTCCTGAGCTTGTCGTGCTTCTTGATGAGCTCTCAAAGCCACACGTTGTAGTTCCAGATTTGTACGATCTTGCGCGGCTGCATTGGCTGACAATTGCTCAGGGCTTGCGGTCTCAAGGTCAAAAAGATCTGGTGGACGTCTTCCAGTTGCTATCTCTATTGGTGAGTATCCACTGATAGTCAACTGACAATTCCTTGCCCAAACTACCTTCTTGACCACTTCTCTGACCGTAACACCACGAAAACGTGGGTCATCCAGATCTACCTTCATAACATGCCACATACGTTTGAACAAACGTACAGCTGTCTCTGCTCGGTTCGGCCAAGGAGTTCTTGGTCCACAAGGACATTGTTGTATACCATGGAACCTGTAGTATTCAACAAAAGCATCTGCGAAAAAGGCTTCGTCTCCTACGATGGCCTTCGGAACACAGTTGTTCTCATCAGACCATTGCCTCAATGCTTGGATGGTGGTTTGATCTATGAGGTCTTTCTGTGCCGTAGCCCAGAGAAGATTTGTGGCACCATCAAGAACAAGTAAAATGATATACTTGTTCTTGTGAAGTTCAACCTCACAATGATCAGCAAAAACAACATCACCAAAACATGAAGCTCTAATACCGGAGACTCTGGCTCGTGGCGGAGGTGCCACTGAAGTGTTACAAACACGGCAGTTCCTGACAACTGATTCATACTTCTCTAGAACAGAGTCAGGAAGCTTCAACATAGAAACACGTCTACGAAACTGAGTAGGACTCATATGGTAGTGCTTCACATGAAGCTTGTAAAGTTCTACCTTGTCCTCCAGTCTCTGCAACATCTTCCTACATGCCGGTGTCATTGCAACAACTTCACTACCAGGTAATGGGATTGAAATCCGCCTAGGCTCAAGAGCGCCATCACCTGGTTCAAGTGGTTCATGTTTATCACTTGATGGTCCTTTTGATGCTTTAGGAATTTCTACAAGTTCACCTTCTGGCCTCTCAGGTGGTTCTGAGGGAGCATACTCCTCAAGATCATCACCCTTTAAATCATTTGGAGGCTCAGATGGTTTCGACTTGTGACCCTTCCAAAATGGATCAAAACCCTTGGAAGTATACCGAAACTTTGGCGGCACGGGCTTTTCCGCGGCACTGGATGGTGCACCTTCCTTCTCTGAGGAGAAGCCTGGTTCCCTGTCCTTTGCAATGGGAACCTTCTCTGAGGAGGAGCGCACCACTGCATCGGGATCACCAATGCCACGGTGCTCAATGCCAGCCTTCCTGATCTTTAGATCTGGAATTTTGGCATCTGGTTTGAACTTAAAAATTGTTCTACCACGCCATTCATAGCCAATTTGTAGGTCCTTCCATTTTGCCTTGCGCCAATCATCTAGCTTCTTGATTTCTTCTCCTCCTTCTTTCTTCTTGATGATTGTCAATCGCAAGTCTTCCAGCAAGTCAGTGTCTACAGGACAGGACTTAGTTGCTGGGAAAAGAATCTTCCTGTAATCCTTGTGGTGACGTATCAGTTCTCTCTTGTGAATATCTACTTCCCAGTAGTCAACCACAGGATATGCATGCTCAGCTTCATCTTCATCACTATTGTGATCAACAGAAATATGGCCATATTCATAGTGAGTGAAGTGAGAGTAAAAACTCTTCTCACGCCGAGCCTGCAAACGCACGTCAGACAGATGCCATGCAATATCTTGGAAGTCCAAAACAAGATGAGTACTGGCTGCAACCTTCAACTCCAAAAATTTGATACCAAGAGGCACCGATGTCAGATAAGCGTGTTGAGGTGTCAGCCTGAGTTCAAAGCCTAAGTTTCTCATCTGCGGTAAGCTCATAAGCAAAGGGACTTCTCCTTCTTCTACTATGTCGAACTCTGTGTTGTGGATCGTCCATGCACGATCATACATGTAAATCACCAGTTTCTGAGAGCAAGAAGCCTTCTGGGAATTGGCAAAGTAGAACTTGCTCTTGGTAGCCTCAAAAGAGTACCATAGTCCACAATTTGGGTGATTGTCGACATAGTTACAAAAATAATCGACTGCACGCCTTGATCCCATAGCTCTAGTGCATCCAATGTCCAGGATTGCAATAGTTGGCGGGAAGCGATTCTCAGTCAAAAATGAAATAGCCTGCATCTCTTTCACTTCTTCTTCAGCGCTCATAAGCGCAAAGCCATCAGGAGCACTTGTGAGCATCTCCTTTGACAAAGAGTACCTCACAGGGGCACTCATGTCATCGAAGATCATCTCACCATTGTTGACCTTACAGTCAGCTTCATCTTGACATGAGGTCATCATGCCTGACAGCAAGTTCACCTCATTGTCATTGACTTCAGCTGCTGTTGTCACACAATGTGCAAAGAAACCTTGGTTGCTTCCTGATGCTTGTGAAGATCTTGAAGGTGCAGGCAAAGAACGTGGCTGTTGTTGATTTGCATAGTTTGAATCTTGTTTTCCATCTCCTTTATCTTTTCCTTTTCCTTTCTTGCCTTTTCTCTTACCTTTTCCTTTTCCTTTGTGGGAAAACCATGCTTCTTCAAGCTGTTGCCAAAAGTCATTGGCATCTTCATGTTCTCCTTGAAGATAGTCATTCATATCTTCAGCAAGAATGTCATATGCTACTTGGTTTGACTCCCAAGTGTCCTCATAAGGATTCTCTTCAAAATATTCGTCTGGATAAGTTGGCGGTTGCTCATCAGCATAATGGCCTTTACCTCGTCTCTTTCCTCCTTTTCCTTTTCCACGAGGTCTGAAAAATCTGCGGCCTGATCTTCCTTTGCCTTTTCCTTTTCTTCTTCCTTTACCTTTGCCTTTTCTGGCTCTTCTTCCTTGGAATCTCCTTTGGAACCAAGAGAAATTCTGTTCATCATATACCCAAAAGACATCGTCCAGGGCATCAAGGAATCCTTCTGTTCCATCTTCTTCATCTTCGGCCCAATAGCCAAATGTACCATCGAGTTCTCCTTCGTCTAACACGAGGAATGATCTTCTACCTCCAGCACCTGTTGGCTGCATCAGAGGATTGTCTACTGAAGTCTTTGTTGCGCAGAACATCTCAATGAAAACTGTCCTCAACTCTGTTGTGGTGTATTGCTGCAGGACCCTACCACGATGAGTCATCAAAGAGGTCAAAGTGTTCCTCTGGTCCTGAGACAAATCCGCAAGTGACAGCATGAGTAAGGCAATGAGATTTTCTCCCAAAGGAAAATCGTTCTGATGTAAAAGTCTCAGATTGCCATTGACATTCTGCATGATTTCCTGAATTCTTTCCGCTGTTGGAGCTACTCCAGTCATCGCTGCATCAGCTTGCATCTGAGCTAGTACCTGAGGATGTGCTTGTGTGACTGGATCCAACATGTCCATCCAACTGCTCATAAGCCTTTGGAGTAAGATCTGAAATCTTGTCATCCACTTCATCATGTCGGCTGATCCGCGATTGAAGCGCACGAATTGCATAAACCTATACAGGAATACATTGGTTGATCCTTTCACGAAATATGGTCGTAGTACTCGTTTGAAGTAATCTACTCCAGCTCCTGGTGGCTCATTAGCCTTCAATGCATCTCTGTCTAATACACGTTTGTATACAGCTGCTTCTCCTTCTAATCTGTTCCTTAATGCTGGTCCTCTCTTCTCATCTTCCAGCTCGGTGATATCGCACCAATCGTCTATGGCATCCTCATAGGAAAACCATGAAGTCTTTCCATCATAAGATGGGGGCACCTTTGTAGTGACCTGTGTTGTCATTGCTATAGCTGCTGGTTCTCTTCTCACATGCCTGTTCACATAGGCTGCTGGCTCATAAGCCACATCCGCATCAGGCTCTTCCCAGTCGTCTATCCAATCCATGGCCGTTTGCCTACAAGCAAGTCTATGCCTAGGAAAGGAGCTCACCTGGGTCTTCCAGGATCACTGCTCCGCTACCACTGAAAGAGTGACTAGGGCGTACACGGTTGAGGTGCAGACCGCTAGTGTCTTTTATACGCAGAGTCTTATCCTCTTGTCTTCTTGAGCCTTATGGCAGTCAAGCATGGACACACTAGATAGGCCACTGGAGTGGAACCTGTACAAGTAGGCCTCTACATTTCAGGGGGGGGGGAAGGGGGGAGGGGGGGGTCAGGTTAGACGGTTCAAGAATCCGCCCGGGGGAGCACTAAAACAGACAAGACATAGCTTAACAAAGAACTAACAAAAAACCAACTACCCAAAACACGCCGTGCCCCAGGGCCGGCGGATTCTTTACCAATTCGCAAAAAAAAGTTCCCTCGACATCACAGATCTGCGGCGCCCAGCCACGCCGCAATCAACTGATGAAGAGTGATCTAGATGCAACAAGTCTGGATCAAGGTACCCTTTTATACGCCACTGTGCCTTCAGCTTTGCCATTTCATCTAGCAGACTGTCATCTTCCTTCCTAGAGACGGTGATCTGTTTTCTGTGTTCCTACATGATCCGGGTGCTTTCCATTTACACCATCAGAGCTTTGAACCCTGAAGGTGAAAAAGGCAGTGCAGCTTGGCCAAAGACTGCAAGTGGTCTTTTTCCCTGGACAGAGGGGCCAGGGCAAGGTGGCTTGGGACGAGCTGTCCTTCAGAGATCTCTGGGACGGTGTGGGCTGCGGTGGCAGCCAAAAAGCCGAGATTGCCTACGTGGAGGCCATGCGGATGATGGAAGGAGACACTTGGGACTACGACGAAATCGACGTGAAGCGGTTCTTATTTCAGGAATTCCCTCCGAACTGCAAGGTCTTTGCTGAAGATCCCACCGATGGCAACAGCTGGCGAGAAGGAACCATGGTGTTGACCATGCCTGATTCTCAAAGTTCTGAGACCTTGAGCAGAGTTTGGGAGCCGAAGTGGATAGTGAAGTGCGACAAGACGAACAAGCTGTTTGCTTCGAAGCACGTTCGGCACTTTGAGAACCCATTGAAGCAGGTTGCCGAGCAGGCGGGCCTGCAAGAGACCTTGAAGAGTGTTTTGCAGGAGATGGAGAGGTCTTCAGAAGAAATCCAGGTTCAAGCTCCAGTTCAATCCCACCTTCGAGATGGCACCCCGTCCTTGATGTTCCAAGTGACCACCGAGAAAGTGCAGATCGCACAAGCTTTAAGAAACAAAGTCCTGAGCGGTGCTTTGGACCTTGCCTTGTCGAAGAAGCACAGTGCCTTCGCGAAAATCCATGTTGACCAATCCGACTTCTTAGAACGCTATGAGAAAAGCCTATTGACATTATCAAAGCTCACGGATCATCAAGAGCAGAAGCTGCAGAATCTCAAGCAGCTTGGCGAGAACTTGCACTTGACAGCTCCCGCTGGTTGTGGCAAGACATTTGTAGCGATCCAATATGCCTTGGACGAGTTGAAGTTGGACGACGAAAATTCCTCTGGTCAAATGTTATTCGTATCTCCCCACATCTCACTTGGACTCTACTTCGTTCGATGGCTTGCTGTCAGACATTCAACACTCACAGAGCTATCAATCCATGATGCGATGAACCTAATCATGAAAAGGATAGTACTGCTTCAAAAGCCTTATGAGGACTTGGTTACTTTGCAGATTGAGGGCAATAAGATCATTCAGAATAAGGGTGAGAAGGTGCACACTCAGGACTTCTTGCTGGCGGTCTTTGATGAGTGCCATGAGCTTGTTCGAGAAGGTTTCGGCCACATTTTGGACAAGATCAATGCGAAGAAGAAGCTGCTCCTATCAGATCAGTCGCAGTGTTCTTCGCTAAACCTGGATGAGAAGTATCCTGGATACAGGAAAGAAAGCCTTTCAGAAATTGTTCGTAGTACAAGACGTCTTGTGAAGGGCGCATCAGCATTTCAAATCGGCGAGACACAGGAGGTCTCAAGCATTGGCCCTGATGGCCCTGCACTGAAGACCTTTATCTTTGAGAAAAGTGAAGAAGATGATGTGAACATGTACTGCGACTACACCCTGAACGCATTGTCACATCTGATCAAAGTGTACCCGGGCCTTAGAAGCCTTCATGGTCGCCTCGCCCTGCTAGTCCCAGACCAACACTTCTTGGAACAGATCAAAGTCCGCCTGCAAGAGCAGCTGAAAGTGCGTTTCAGACATAAACGCTTCCACCTTGTTTCCTTTGAAGAGTCGTTGAGTTTCGTGCCCACGAAGTTCGTTGAAGGACAAGAGGAGCTTATTTTGCTCGACACCATCGACAATGCCAGAGGACATGAGCATCTGATGGTTGTGTGCATTGCCCTGGACGAAGAGATCCAGGGCAAGGCTGCAGAGGTGGATTTGACGACTCGAGCGAAGCTCTACGTGGGCATTACGAGAGCGCAGCATTTGGCCATAGTGGTCAACAAGTACATCGCAGGAGGTTGGCTAGAGTTTCTGGCAACCTTAAAGTTCAAAAAGGCAGAATCAGAACGAGGGAAGGAGTATCGAAGCGATGCCGCTGCTAAAGTACTCTCAGTGTCTCGGCTGGCAAATGATGCTCCGAATCTTATCCCAACACGGATCAGTGAGCTGCGTGAACATTATAAGATATATAGGCTCCAATCGGACCAAGAGTGCTCCTTTCGCATAGATACAGAGGCAGCGTATTCAAAACATATTTTGCCTATGAGGTGTCCAGTTGAAGTGAAGTTGAAGCAATGATCTTACTTTTGCACTTCATGTTTCCTCCTGGGTTGGCTTTCAAACTTGTATTTCGCTGAGCTTGAGCTAGTGACTGTGCAGCAGGACGATGTGCCACCCGCTTCTGCTCCTCATCTCAATCAGGACTTTAATGAATATTTGTAGCGAGTCGTTGAGCAGTTGTCGAATTGGTCTTCGACAACAGACTTCGGCAGCAGGATGATGAGTCACGTGCTGCAGATCTCCAGCAGGACGCAAAGGAGCGCTTTTGATTGCGCTGGAAGGACACTGCTGACTAAACGGTTTTCTCAGTGGCCTTCGCCGAAATACTTTGCTTGGCAGGAGCCTGGGTCACGTGCTGCTTCCCATTCCCGTCCAGAGCAGGACGCAAAACAGTGTGTTTGATTCCATGAGATTGAGACAGTGACTCGGAATAGACACTTTTGGGAAGTCACCGACCGCTTCTTCAACTGGTTCAGAATGGATATCCATGCCAGAACACGTCCCACAATTCCCGAGGAGACGCTACAATCGGTGTCTTGGTGTTTGCAGTGGTTTCGAAGCTTTTGAGAAGTCGTTGAGCACTTCTTCAAGCGGTTAAACAGTGGGCCTGAACCAAGCGGACAGCTTCTGCTGCTTTCCGAGGAAGTTGTGGAGCAGGCACAGGCACCAGAAGCAGAGCAGGTGTCTTGGTGCCAGCCGTCAAACCTTTGGGCACCTCTATCGGGCACTTTGAGATGAGGGAAATGAGTTGAAATAGGCAAAGGGTCATAAAGGGTCCCACGAGATTCGAAGCAGCGGCCTTCAAATTAGAATGGCAGAAGTTCTGATGAGGCTTGCTCCACTGCATCCCAAAAATTCCTTGGGGCAGGCCCCTGTGCACCGGACCACAGACCGGCCAGGAGCAGCCGACACGCTTCACTTCAATCTGGGACACCACAGATAACAAGATTGAGGGTGAGATTGGCCAGTTGAAGTTTGATCCAATTGTGCCGAGGATGCAATAGAGTTTCTCTGTGTATGGCTTTGCACTTCTTCCTGTCTCCTCCTCCTCCTCATGTGCACCTGGTCACCTACCTGCCGATCAACAACAGTGTCAGATCCCTGAAGTTCATATTGCTAGCATTCAGACACTCAGATGACTAGCCCCTGTCGCCCTATCACTCACCCTTAAGCCACCAACACTCAGAGCACCAACGATCTATCACCAACAACAATTGCCGGCTATGTTTGTTTGCTTAGAGGGCGTAGAATATTTGTTGTCACAACGCATTGCCAGCGGCGCGTTGGAAGGTTGCTGTGCATGTGCTTGCAAGCGCGTGCTGTGGTTGGAGACTACGCTGTGGACGTCACTGTGCCATGCTGTTTGGTCATGCCTCCCTGCAATCTTTGCCTTCACAATGCTGAGTTAGAAGACCCATGATGATCAGTTGTTGTTGTTGTTGTTGTTGGCGGCCCCGATTGAAGTGACAGGTCAGGAGGCCTTGGTGAAGTGGCACCTTTTGACTGTTGGTGAAGTGATGTACTTCAACAAGGCAAATGAAAGCGCATTTTGATGTACGTCCTGTTTGCCACTCGCAATGTCACCAGGCTGTAAAGCTCATGCCTACCCAAGCTCTTTCTTTGTCCATACTTTTGGTCGCTTGGCCCCCCTCACCCTGCTGCTACTAGAGTGCATCTATGTCCAAAGTCCAAAGGGCCTGGGTCATGTGTCATGCGGGGCGCAGCGCTCAATCGAGTCTTGGGCAGCTCTCAAACTGAACACGCTGAAGTCTGAGACACATTGTTCAGGAAAGTGTTGACGTGCCAAAGCCTGGCTACGTCAGTTCAACACTGCTGTGCTTGACTAGCCCCCGGCCGCCCAGAGTTAAGGGCAATTTGGGTATTATGTTGCAGTTTCAAGGCCTGGTGATTCCAATCAATCGTTGACAGATGAGGACAGGCAGATTTCTTTGCTCCATTTTGTAGAAAGCAGCCACTGGGCTTCGGAAACAAAGTAGAGCTACATCTTTTGGCGCTGGCAACAAGTCAGAAACACTTGACAGGGGAGCGATCCGAGCACCCCTATGCGACAGTGGCGACGGGGCGGCCCGAAACACCAGAGGAGTAAGACAATTTAACAAGAAAGAACATATTCCGGCAATAAAGTCTAGCGGATGCGATGATGAATGATGTGGTGATGCAATGCGCGAAGGCGTGATGTGTGTGTGTGTGTGTGCGTGTGTTTGTGCATGTGTGCCTGCTGAGCACGCAGGATAACTCTTTATGTTAATTTTTGCGCAGTTGCAGTATGCTGACTGCGGGCATGAGGGGTGCTTATCAGACCGGCGCTGACAAAGAAACTCATCCGTTCCCTGGGATACTTCTCTTTCGCCGCCGTTGCCTTCAGGAGCACACTGTCGTTAGTTTTTTGGAAACTCTTGTTCTTCCTGTTCCTGCAGTGACGTGTGTGGTGACATCCTCCACACTTTATGCCAAAGCACATACAGTGAAGCAACAGCTTCATTGATACCACCTTTTGTCTGCTCCCAGCAACACGATGCATTTACACATGCGTGCATCCCATTAGCCAATGCACGGGGCCATGCGCGGGTGATCGAGCCCAGTCTGAGCCCAGAGCTCTCAGAAGTGACTCCGCGTATTTCATTTGTGCTACAAACTCCGCGCACTACGTGCTTACCACAGCGCGGCGGTTTTCAACGACAATTGTCCATTTCGGATGACAGTCTCTCACTTTGCCATCCTAATCTTCAATTTCCGACAGCAGCTCACATTCATTGCGTAGACCCTAGTGCCACGAAATCTGCATTTCATGTCCAACACCTGCACCTGCCAGTTCTCTAGCACTCGCCCCTTCTCCCAGGCCCTTCTCTCTGGATTTCAGACAAAGTAAGTTACACTTTAGGCGTCACCCTGATTATCAACAACAGGTTCATGTTTGCACACACGACACACATGATTCCTGTAGAGGGTCACCTATGGACAACGCAAACTTGCTTCTCTTTGCAAGTACTGGCTGTCAAATGGTCACCTTTCAACGCGTCCGAAGCCTCCGCCGGGCCACCCCACCACCTTATAGTAATACACTAGCATTTGTTCACCTAGTTCTTTACACATGGTTTTAATGTCGCTGTATTGCGCACCTGTATGTACACACACATTCATGTACACCTGTATTTATACACCTACTTCACCACAATGATAATGATACAAGTTGTAGGTGTGTAGCACACGTTTTGTTCAGTCTGGCAATGCACCTGTATCTCTACACTTTGATGATGCTGCCGTGATGATGATGATGATGATGATGATGAGGAGGCGGAGGAGGAGGAGGGTGTTGGTTGGGTGATGAACAGGCATGAACATGACAATGATGACACTTGCTGTTGTTGCTTGCTGATGGTACAGGTCAACTCAGAATTCAGATTCGATAGCTGAGATCAAACCGAGAATTGGATCACACGGCATCCGCCAACATCCTGAAAAGTCACCAGGGGAACGAGATAGATGTTCTGTTGTTCTAAATCTTGAGTCTACATTGCCTCATGTTTTTTCATTTGGTTCAAATTGTCTTGCTGCACATCGTGCATCGTGCTTGCCGCTTGCCTAGGCGACTCCCTAGTTAGCTTGTTCCTGACCTTCTCAGCTTCTCCCCCACCAGCCTAGCCTCAGATTTTCCAGGGTAACCTTGATTGCCTCGTGTTCTTGACTTTCTCACCACCAGTCTAAAGCAATGGGAAGGCCCAAAAGGTTGGCTTGGTCGAAAGAGCCCGAGGTGAATATTGAGTAGCAATTGTTCACTTCAAGACAAACTCAGATCAAGAGTTACTGCTTGCATCTACCACAGCACCTATCCGCGGAGGTAACCTCGAGCTCCAGATCCGCTGGCTGGCACGCGTCGCAGATGCGAGTGATGCGGTCGAGTTGAACATGTTTTGGGTTCCACGCCGCCTCGCACCTCCGAGAGACTCGGAGTGAGGACCCAAACTTCCGAGGTTCCATAGTCAGTCGACGAGCCGGGGCAGTGACCCCCCACAAGAAACCCAGCTCTGGTTCAGGCAACGGACGCTGTTTTGGGGTGCCCCCCCCACAAGGCATGGGGAGTCATGTCTTGAGGGATCTTTCATTTCGAATATCTATGAAAGGGGACACAAACAATGTGGACACACTTAGGGGTTCTTATGGTGATGGTTAAGCAGCTGCGCTTAGACCGCTGTGCCGCGCGGGCGCGTCCGGCTAATTTGCTGCTGTTTACAGTACATTCATGTCTGCAGATTTGGTAAATTCAGAAACTCAGAACAAACACATGTCGCGTTGTTTAGGTCGGATACTAAGCCTCCAGGCAAGTTCTGTGGAAAGGACAGCTAAAGCTTGCAAGTGGCCATGGCTACTTTAACTGTGGAGATCTAGGACTGTTTCTAAAAAAATTCGAGCGCTATTTCAAAAACTACTAAAAACTATGTCCAAACTACCCAAAACTATTTAGATAATTAGTCTTATATATATATATTATATCATACTAAATATGTTTGCATGTGTATTCTCCTCTCTATCCTATTTCAGGCCTTCTCCAGAACCATAATTTCTAAATATTTGCCACCTCCACTGTCTCCACTTTGTACTTTTGCAGCAATGTGGCAATGTGTCCTTTTCAATGCCCAAGAACTTGGGGCAGTACACTACTAGAAAGTGCTTGTGTTTAATTTGGTTATATAACTATATATAATATAATGTAATGAGTAATGGACTGATCAACCCAATGTCACTCCAGATCATAAACAAGCTTCATTCCACCAACCCAAAGCCAAACCTTTGGTCCAATATAATCAGTCCAGTCAGTCCAGTCCAATACTGTAAGACCACACGACCAGTCCAAGAAGGCCAAGCAACTGAACTTCCTCTGCAGGCAAACCTTTCTTACCCAATGCGATCTGGCTATGCTAGTATGAGTATGAGTCTGAGATGTGAGATCGGAAAACCCTACGATATCCTTGCCCATCCCGTCCCTGTCACTGCTTCAGGACTTTGGTCATGTCACTGCAATTGGCTCAACCACAAAGATCCTGTAGACCCATTTGGTTGTCTGACTCCTTTCTCAGAGTAGTGACCATGCTAGACTAGGCTATCAATCAACCTATTCGGAATCCACCGGTATCTGTATTTGGCATCCACCTTGAGAGGCTACCTCCAGTGCCAGTACGGGGCTGAAACCCGGGCTAAGGGCAAGGACCTGCCAACCTGCCAAAACTGCTGCCAAGCAGTCACAAAAGTAGCCCTGCATCACTACTGCTTTCGCTTCTTGCTGCCATTCTCCTTAGGTGCCTTCTCAGCCTTAGCCTTCTTTTTTGGTGCCGCCTTCTCAGTGTCAAGCCACTCATCCACTTTCTCACGAAGTGTTGCACATAGGTCCGATTTGGAGATTCCCACGCCGGCGATGCATTGGATGGCTGTAGTATAGGAACGCTTCTTCTCGGGGTAAGCATGGGAGTTCACCACAAGGTCTGCCACAGTGAGTGAAGCCATGACCATGGCACTTGTCCTCCTGTGGGCAATTGGAGGTGCGCAGAAAATTGTTGAAGGAAATTTGGATTTGGGAAAGTAAGTGCGCAAGTAAGTACCTGGGTCACACAGTCAGGACCGTACCATATTGAATGAAGTTAGGCTTGGCCTTCAACCATCACATCAACATCAATGTCAATATGAAAAAAGGCAAACACCCATCATCCCCATGAATGTAACTTACCACTCACAGACTCACAGACGTTACACAGAACCTGGAGTCAATTCAAACACTTCAGAGTCCAGAGTACAAAGAAATCAGGTGGAGAGCAATGAGTCCTCAATCTCTGCTATGAGGTCTGCTAGACTCTTGTCCATGAAGATGTCACTCAAATCCATGGATCCTGTGCTCCGCTGCAGAGACCTCAGGAAAGGAAGGTGGCCAGCAAGCGTCTCCCGTCCAGCCGTCATAGCCTCCACTTGGAGTTCTCCTTGTCGTCCTTGAACATCCACTTCATGCTGTCTGGGAACTCCCATTCTTCCATGGCAGTCAGCACAGGCCTGGACTGAGGCAAGATTGAGGATTCATGATAAGCAACTGCAACCTAGTCTCACAGTCAGAGTCAATAGTCTTAGCCAAGCACAGGTAAATAGTAACAGCAAGAGTCGAGTAAGAGGCTATGAGTCCATGACTCCATGATGGAATTTTAAATAGACAGAGTCAGAGTCAATGGATGAGTCGTTTGAGTCACTCTGAAATTCTGTAAAAGTACAGGGTTCCAGACTTCATGGTCAGTCAGACCGTGACAATGTGGTGTCCAAACTTGAGATCAAATTGAAGCAATTCAAAGCACACATAAAAATTGAATAATTACCCACTGACACTCCAACACATGAAGCACTGTGTGTCCTGCTCCCAACCACACAACGATGAAGCCAGGCCTGAAGTTCTGCAGTTTGTCCAACTTCCCATGCAAGAAAGACTTCGCCTTCTCAACCCACTCTTTCAAAGCCGCTTTGTAGCCGTCCAAGAAGGCATTGATTTGTTGAGACTTCTCCATGGAGGGGTATTTATTTTTGGATTTTTTTCTTTTTTGGATTTTTGTTTGTTTTTCGTGGCTTCTGGCTTCTGTGGCTTCTGGCTTTTGTGGCTTTTGGCTTCTGTGGCTTCTGGCTTTTGTGGCTTTTGGCATTCGTGGCTTCTGTGGCTTTTGGCTTTTGTGGCTTTTGGCTTTTTGGCCTATCCATCTATCTGTCTATACCTATCTATTTATCTATCTATCTTTCTTTCTTTCTTTCTTTCTTTTGGCAGCTGTTCTCCTTTCTCTTTTTGTATTTGCTTTTCCTGTTGTTTTCGTTGCAGAGACGAAACCAAACAAGGAAGCAAGCAAGCAAGCAAGAAAGCAAGCAAGCACGAGCTGCTCACCTTTGGATCTGGTGTGCTGCTGGGGGGGGCGCTGCGCCCCCCCCAGCCCCCCCCGCGCCACGAAATCTGCACTTCATCCCCGACACCTTCGCCTGCCACGAAATCAATATTTTAAGGTGAACTCCCCGGTGCAAAACTTTCTAACCAAGCAAATATGCCTCCTCTATCTATCTATCTATCTATTTATCTAATCTAATCTAATCTAATCTAATCTAATCTAATCTAATCTATCTATCTATCAATTTATCTTTCTATCTCTCTGCAGTTCAACATCCACAAAGTACTGCATCCGCCACGAAATCTGCACTTCAAGGTCCACAAAGTCTTGCGCCTCCCGCGAAATCTGCACTGCAAGGCCCACAAACAACTCTACACTTCCACACCCACAAAGTCCTGCATCTGCCACAAAATCTGCACTTCAAGGTCCACAAAGTCCTGCGCCTGCCACAAAATCTGCACTCCAAGGGCCACAAAGTACTACACCTGCCACGAAATCTGCACTTCAAGGCCCACAAAAGTCCTGCGCCTGCCACAAACTCTGCACTCCAAGGCCCACAAAGTCCTGCACCTGCCACGAAATGTGCTTTGCAAGGTGCACAAAGTACTGCACCTACCACGAAACACGAAAAACAAAAAAAACAAAACTAAACGAAAAAAATTCAAGAAATATATTCGCAACCCTTCTCCATTGCCACCTCTGCAAGCCATGGGCATGATAGGCTTCCAAGCCTGACGAACAATGGCAAAGACTGAAGCAGGGCTTGATGGTCATGAGTGGCATTCCGCGCGTTCAAGGAATCCTGGGATATCGAGGTCCAGGACCTGATGAGGTTGAAGAACTCACTCACGCAAGGCGGCGCTGGTGAAAGTTCTGAAAATTCTTTCATGTAGACCAAAGGACCTTTCAGGCCATGATCTTGCACACATTTCTTGCCCTGCTCCATGACCGCATCCTTGATGGGCCCTTCCAAGCGCTTGAAGGCACAGTGCACTGCCTCGATGATTGGGAATGTCTGCTGCGTGGACTGTGGAAGTCGTCGAGCATTCGATAACAAAGGCGTGACCTTGCACCACAAGTTGCAGGCCTCCACAGCTGACACATCACCTTTGCTGAAATTCAGCAAGCCAAGTGCAAGCTCGGTAACAAGCCTTGCCACTGAACTCGGAATGAGGCTGCTGTCCTTCATGATGTGAAGATGTACCAAGCCTGCTCAGAAAATGAATCAACATGATGACCAAAGATCAAGGTCAGTGATCTTGCTAGCTGCTTCTGCTTGTTTGCTTTATTTATTGACGTGGAGACTTGCAACTAATGAGGCACTAAGCAATACCGGACCTGACCAGAGTAGATGTGATGAGGGAATGCGGCTTTCTGCCATCTGCAAACTGCAAACTGTGGAATGAAACCCCAGTCACCGTCCGTCTGTCTGAGTCATTAAAGTCTAAAGTCAGCAATCAGACCGTGACTGGCGACCGGACCTGCACAACAAACATGCGGACCATGTGGACCATGCACAACAAATGGCCACCAAAAAGTGACAAATTCAAATTCACTGTAATGGACAAGTCCGGCAAGGCCCCTACCCATCTTCACCCAGCCTGCTTTGAGTGTGTTAGACAAGAGATCCTGGCTCTCCTCACTCTCACCTTCATCTTCATCTTTCTCCAAAGTTGGAGTCAGTGCCAAGGTGGTTGGGACCCTCCCCCGGCCACTGCTTGTCCAAGTAGAGGCGCAAAAGCGTCAATGAGGGTGACAGGAGTGGGACTGCGCCACTAATGGATTTCGTGGCATCCTGTAGGTTGGACACCACACTGCGCTGCTCATCTGTAGGTCCTTGGTTTGCTCCTCATTGGACAGCAATGCCAGCACATCTGAGCAAGACGAAGCATCTGACCAAGAAGCAGAAGCAGCTGACTCCAGGAGGCTATCAGTGCTGCCTTCCACC
>CAXIVM010000253.1:0-18000 GCA_964035705.1 Porites rus | reverse complement strand
TCCAGCGAAACAGCAAATCCAGCAGGGCACTGATCACAATATTGGTGGTTCACTTCTTGTGTTCCTAGAGGACATTGGTCACAAGCTGAAGCTCCTCTTTGCGAGATGAATCCTGCAGCACAGTTGATGCAGCTGCTGCTTCCCACTGGAGAAAACTTTCCGGCTTGGCACATCTGGCATGTGCTGCTGCCAGGACGAGCACTTGTTCCGCCAGGACATAGCTCACAAGTGCTAGCTCCTTCAACCTTTGTAATTGATCCCGCAGGACACTTAGGGCAACTACTGAATCCCGTCAAAGAAAACCGTCCAGCCAGGCACACCTGGCATGCGCTGCTGCCAGGAGGCGAATAGGTCCCACCGGGACATTGTTCACAAGTTGAGGAGTCTCTGGCAAAGCTTCCTGCATCACACCGGCTGCAAGTACCACTTGCTGGGCTTGACACTGTGCCTAAAGGACATGCGACGCATCGTGCACTGGCTTCTTCAGAATATCTACCTGCTGCACATGCTTCACAGGTGCTACTACCTGGTTTCGGTGCTGCAAATCCGGCTTGGCATGGACTGCATGAGCTGTTTCTACCTGAGGACATTTTTCCGGGCTGACAGTCGTAGCAGGACAGGCCGTTCACTTCGTACTTGCCTGCAGGACAGGGGTCACACACCGCAGCCCCTTCGATGTCCGAGATGAGCCCTGCAGGGCAAAGCAAGCAGACGCTGTTTCCGCTCAATGAATATCTTCCACGCGGACATTTCTTGCAAGAGCCCCCCTCAGAGGAAAATGCGCCTGCATCACAAGGATGGCATCTGCCATCCCTCTCTTCAGTTCCAGCTGGGCAACTACCATTTAAGCAAGTACTTCGGCCGTCAGCATCGTTGCCGTTGAAGTAAGCCTCACAACGGAATGGATGTGGATGTGTAGTAATTACTTTTTCGGGAGACCTTCCAAAGACACTGGAAGAGGAAGAGTCAACATAAACTAAACCAAAACAAATTGGGTCAGCGGCCAGTGGTCTCCTTATTCTCATTCACATCGATCCGCATTAAAAACTAGAAAACAATGTCGAATCCTAATTAGTCAAGCGGGAGGGAATAATATAAAAATAACGGGTGGGAACAATAAGAAGTCATGTTTCGCCCAGGGTGTTTGAAAGGTCTGTTTTTTCGACTATAATGATTGGGAAATAATCTAAGCTTTCTTCTCTATTGTTCTGCAATTGTTGCCCTTCAAGATCCTTGCTTAACTTTTTCTGACCTTTGCCTGCTACTGCTGCTACTACTCCTACTACTACTCCTGCTACTACTACTACTACTACTATTACTACTTCTACTACTACTACTACTCCTCCTCCTGCTGCTGGTGCTGGTGCTGCTGCTGCAGCAGAAAAATCCCAAAGAGGTTGGATGGGTTGAAATTATTCACTCTTCATCTATGGTTGCTATGACCGAACAATCTACATCTGCAAGGGTTGGTGGTGAACTTGCTCAAATTTTGCAGTATTCCTGTCAACTGATGTGTTTCATGTGCTTCATTAAGCTTTGTTGCGGCTAGTTGGTCGATGCCTCTGAAGACGCGTGACAATTCGTGTTGAGACCGGGCTGAGCAGTTCGCGGTTTCGCTTGTCGTTGGCCGACTGACCGGTTCGCGACCGCCCGAGCGACCGGTGTCCACCGTTGTCACAAGTGTGGGGCTTCTGAAGGGTGCCAAGGAAAGAACGTGACAAGAGAACTTACAGCAGCAAGGAATCTGTGATATAGGAGTTGCAGTATACCGTATACCTAGCAGGCCTCATGGCAGATGCATGAACCATTCCCTGCTGCCACACGTGCAGTTTTATCATGCTCTGCAAGAGCTTGTTGTGCTGTCGCATCGTCGAAGCAATCTCCACGACCGTAGCACACGTTGCCATCCCCTGGACATGGTTTGCAGTTGCGCATCTGTCCTGCATCTGGTGCAACACTGTAGAAATGTGGCTCGCAGCGAGAGCAATCATCAAGCTCATGACCTGGATTGCAGCTGCACTTGAGATGTCGGAGTCTGCACGAGCCCTTTCCATAGCACGCATCCAAAGGCGTGCAAAACCCTGCGGTCCAAAGCTTGAGGCGATTGTCAGATGTGATGATCTTGAGTCGGCCATCGGACACATCTCCCAAGTCCCAGTTCTGAGAATCAGAAAGGCCAGTATTGAGGGAGTTACTGAGATTCGTGCCTAAGCATTGGAAATCATCGTCGCATCGCACCTCACCAGCGCTGTCATGCTCACAGGCTTGAAATCTTTGTCCAACTCTCCTAATCAGGTCGAGATCACCATCTCCGTCAGAGTCCAGAAATCGCATCCTCGACCCGAACATCCTTTCAAAGGATGATGTCCTGTGGATCTAGGAAAGCACAGGCAGAAGAGTATGAGTCGCCACTAGCGTCCCCTTAAAATACCTAATCCAGGGGATCCAGTCACTGCTAGAGCCGGTAACCAGTGGTGCCAAAATCATCCAAAGACTGAAACTTAAAACCAAAATACCTATCTTATATAGTGACTATAGTGGCTGCTTGAGATAAGGTGTTCATCCATACATCCATATTCCAATTCCAGTCCTGTTCACACCCACAGCCCTGAAGGGGCTTTTCTCACTAGGCCACTCATGTAGACTGCCATCTGCCATTTGTTCAAAATAACGACCATCGCCCAAGACCAAATCCATGTCACCATCATTGTCCCAATCCACAGGCATAAGGCTATCACAGCAAGAAGTGCCCAAATAATCATAACAGTCTGGTAGGTCTAATTTGATGTGACGGAACGGATTTGAAGTTGAGTTCACCGATTTTAGGTGACCCAAGACCATCTCGTAATAGTACACCTTGTGATCCAAATATGATCCGACAATGAGATCCAAGTCGCCATCAAAGTCCCAATCGACAATGGCAAAACTGTCTTGAAGCTTTGCTGGGATGTCTTCGAAGACCCCACCAACTTCTCGGACATTCAGCTGATTCACCTCGTACAAACCCAGCGGCGGTGGCCGTGCTGGACTTCTTCCCTCCACCCAGCTGATGTAGGCTGCCTCAATTTCTACGTTGTTGTGTGAATCCGGCAGCAGCACTACATCATGCCAGCCATCTTTGTTCCAGTTGATGGCCAAATGTCTTCTGAATCCCGGCATAATGTCCTCGTAGGAAGTGAAATAAGAGTTGTACTTCATGTCTAGGTTCAGCACATGTTGATAGTAGTTTTCTATCTTCCACTCGTTGCCGGACGTTTGCACCATCACAATATCTGGCAAACCATCTGAATTCCAGTCCGTGACGTGGATTGACCTTACATACTCGTCGATCTCCCGCAGTGGATTTTCCACAGGTTCCACAAAACTACCATCATGTGACCTCCGAAAGTAGCGAAGGCGACTGCGATAAGCATAATCGAGAGAATGCCGCCTCTCTTGTATCACATCCAGTCGTCCGTCACCATCCACGTCCACGATCTGCACCACATAGGCAGCAGCATTGTCAAATTGACTCATTGGATTCACATCGCGCTGGACCAAGTCTGCAGAGCTTCGTTCGAAGTATGCCTGGTTCAATCACGCAGCGACGAGCGACGAGTCTACAACTGCTACTGCGAGGCGTTCCTCGCAGAACATGGAATACCTTAGCAAAATGTGCCGCCTATGTGGTTCCATGTATATATAGCTCTATATTCAGCGTCGTCATTCTCCCATCCCATAGTACGATTGTTCAAGAAAGTTGTCACAAAATTTGAACCAGTCATTATAGTGGGTACCACAAACAGCAAACACAAACAATGGAATCCCTGTTGTCCATGTTTTGAAAAGGCTTGGTGGAAAGAAACAAAGGTTTTGGACATGAAACACAACAACCTAATATATAATCAGGCCAGTTGCACTGCATGGTGGCAGTGTACCAAGTCCACGACCTGTTCGCCCTAGGAAGAGGTCAACATCGCCATCCTCATCAAAATCCACAGGCTGCATCTGATCACATAAGGATGAGCAACTTTTTTTGATCGACACAATCGCTTTGCCATGATCGACTGTCTCGGAGTTCCAATGAAACAAAGATCGGTTCAGGAAAGTCACCGTTGTCTCGTCACCGACTCTGGTGCAAAACAATAAGTCTAACTTGCCGTCGACATCCCAATCGGCCACCCGAAAGCTTTGAAAACCCTGATGAGGAAGTTTCAGAAGTTCCTTCCTTCGGTAGGTGTCATCTGGAAGCCTTTCATAGAAATCAATCTGGAACACCTCAGGCGTGTAGTGACCAGCCAAAAGATCCAGGTCTCCGTCAGCATCCCAATCGGCGAAACTCAAATGCTGAGCATCCGCCTCTCGCGAGCTGCGACCACTGAGACCTCCAATGCTGAGGACAAATGGCTCATCCACCACTACTACCACCGCCTCCCTACGTGTGTAAAAACAAAAACATCCAAACATCTCTAAATCGCCCCAGCATGGGCGGTTGTGAAGCTTAGATGACCCCCGGCAAAACGGTACATGAGCGTCGCTCTCCACAAACAAGTGGGAAGTTCGGTGTCAGCATTAAAAACAAATGTTCCGCCCCATTCCGTCCCAACGCCAAGAAAATTTTTGTTCACCCGTCGCACCGGACCTGCTTGACCAGGCAATCTCCGGTGTTCAAAACTGTGGAGTTCCCCCACGCAAGTTCCAGCGGCCGCTTGGCACCACGTTGATGCTTCGCGCTTGATAGAGCCAAGTGACCTAAGGTGAAGCTGAGATGAGGCTTGGGAGACACTTGGGGTCACACACACACATAAATATGTATAAATACATAGCTATAATTATATGGGTATGTATATATATATATATATTAAGTACCCCTATATAAGGAACCAGGGTGTGTGGGTCTACGCCACTGGTTGCATACTATAGTGGCAACTGGATCCACTGGGATGTATATCTAGGGACCGCAGTGGGTCTGTGGGCCTTTCCCTTGCGTGGCGGCCCCCTTTCAGGAATGGAAGAGTTCCATGGTGGCGGCGGCGGTGAGGGGGCAGTTTTGACTGGAGATGTACATGGCATGCTAGGCAATGTTGCTGCTTCATTGTGGGCATGTGCCCAGGCTGAACGAGACGAGGTGTGACTGTCACAAGACGAGGTGTGTTAGGCTGTGCTGTCGGCATGCGGGAACAAACAAAATCTAATAATGATCATATTGATATTGTACTTCGAGTGTTCCCCACCCTGAGGCGCGATTTGGAAGAAGGCAGGGCACATGTATTGACAAACTATCCTGACGAGCGCTGCCTGACATGCGCATTGGTTCACGGGCACGTGTTCTGGCATCGAGTCTGGCATCTGTCAAAGAGGCTGGGGAATGTATTGGAGTGCGTTCTAACGTCCTTGTTGCCATGTGCTCTGAACTTTGCCCGGCCCTGAAGTCTGACATGTGTTCTGACATATCTTCTGGCATGTACTTCTGGCGTGTGCTATCGCACCAAACTGGCAGGTGCCCTGACATGTGTTGTGATATCTGGTCCGACTTCGGGTCTGCTGTGTGTGTTCTGCCATGCATTCCGATATGTGTTCTGCCATCAAACCTTCCATTTGCTCCGCCATATGTTCTGACATCCTTTCTGGCATTCCAGGATGGGGGCGCACCTACCCCAACAGGAGGGGAGGGGCCTAACCCCGACAAGAAACATGAAACCCCCGACAAGAAAGAGGACATCATCACGACAAGGACGTACCTTCTTCCACTTGATCAACAAGCCTGCTTTCTGATACTCGGTGGAAGCAAACTCCCTCCGACTTGCCGGGGCCAACACTAGCCCCCCAAACCAGCTTCCACTAAGGAAAACTGGGCAGATCCATCAATCTGTGGGGGAAGGCCTTGCCGATATCCTTCGACCAGCTTTCTGGGTGGAAAAACTGATTTCTGGAAAATTGGATGGTGGTAAGACCTGACATTGGAGAGCTGCTTTGTAGAGAAGTGCACGGCGATCCATGTGTGTGTTGAAGACTGCGCAAAGCGACAAATACATACAAATACCAGAAAAACATTGACTGCACAGGAAACAGAAATGGATGGATGCTGGTAGTGTATGACTGCTTGGGAACCTAAACACTTCTAAACAATTTTTGTGGGTGACACTGTCATTTGTCTGTGTATGCGGTTGTCGTGAGACAATGTAATTCTTGTCGTGCTAAAGTGCTAAACTATTTCCTGTCGTGATAAATGATCTTTGTGATTCAATTAATAAAATCGTGGCAAGGACACCCTCGCTTCATTCTATCGAGCATATCTGGTGGCCTCGTTTCTGGCATTCGATCTGGTATATATTCTCGCATGTTAGGAGGACAAAGGATGACGGAGGAAGGAGGAACACTTTGTTGAAATAAAAGACCCTCACCTGGCAGGTGAAAAAAGCAGTTCCCCATGGCAACATGTATCTTCCTCCCCCTCTAGAATCCTGCCAATGAGTTTCGCAAACTGGCGTTCCATCTAACATAGAACTGACGTTCCACAATGGCCAACAGCACCCCGCCGCCCGCGCGCCAGATACTTGCATTCTGCCAGCTTCTTCAGTTCGTGACCTTTTGAAGGTTCCATCCAGTGACCCTACTCGGAGGCTTAAGTGACCTCAAACCAACCAGGTGATCAAGTACGGTCACTTTGAAGAACCAGGCGCATTGGATTCCATTTCCCTCAAAAACCATGCCTTTGAACTCCAACCGTTCGACCCCTTCGACGACCGCCACGACTCCTGGGGACCGGCACGCACCCGTTCGTGTCGTCGAACGGCACAGACGGATGCGGATGCGGATGGTTTTCGTATCGTTTCGCATCGTATCCGCCAGGTCAATATGCCAGTCCCACTGCCAGTCCCATGGAGTGTCTGGGTAATGAGACGCCAAAAAGGGAATGTTCCTGTTAAATTTCAAAACACCTGCCAGTGCAAGAATGCTAAATGTGGGCAGGGAACACAAGGTACCCAGTAGCACCTAACCCTTTGGGGAAATTCAAACGTGGCTTGCTTGTGTGTGTGTGTGTGTGTGCGACTATTGATGAGCCAGTCGACCCAGTGCGAAGCTAATCAAAGCTACACTTGCGCAATCAACAGCTTAACATATATAACTAACCAAAGACTTGCAGTAAGCCGAAGCCAATGCGAGCATCCCAAGAGCATTCAAGATCAACGTGATGCTTGCCCACATGGACACGGGCAGGTTGCTCGTGAGAGCAGGAGTCGATCAGTCACTTGTCCACATCTTTGTCCTACTTTTGGGTGTCATGAAAGAGTCTGAGATGCCAGGAGTTCCAAAGAAATCCCAGTCAATGGACCTCACTTTACTGGTGTTAGTTGTATACAAACACTACTGAATGAGGTAAGGACCAGATTTTACTGGGTCTTTGGAGCTGTATACGGAATGGTTTTGTGGACGAATGCAATGGGTTGGACGAATGCCGCACTACTCTCCAAGTCCCATCGTCACAACCGGCACTCTTGGATGTTTGCTTTTGATCCAAGCCAACTGCGCCTGATATGTCAAACCTGAATACATGTTGAATACATGTTGAATACATGTTGAATCATGTTGAATCATGTTGAATACATGTTGAATCATGTTGAATCATGTTGAATCATGAGATACAAAACAGTTGAATCATGTTGAATCGAAGACTGGTCCTGTTTCTAACACGGAGCAGTTGGTGTTTGAGCCATGGAGCCATGGATCATCAAAGCAGCAGTGGCATGGCATGGCGTGTTTGAAGGCTGAATGAGCTCTTACATGATCTTACCAGCCCACAGCTTTTCGCAAGCCACAGTCAAGCCATATCAGGAAATGGGTCCTCTTTTCGATCTGGCCTTTCGGTGTTGGGTCGGCGAGCTTCCACAAAACACCCGTTTTTTGATGACTCCTTGACCGGACCCTCCAAAGCACCTTTCAAAATGGGGCATGCGGCATGACCCATCACCTGCATGAAAAACCTTCATGTGGCACTCTTCGTTGACAGAATCAACAAGAGTGGCACAGGCTATCTTTTTCTCGCGGGTGGAACTCATTGTATCTCCAGAACCTTGTTTTCTGGCAGTGATATCCTCGACCCTTGCTGTAGAAAATTGAAGAGAACCCGCGAACGGGGAAGACACCGTGGTTACATCCTGTCATCATCCACACATGCAGCCGCACAAGCACGAACACTTGCCAAGTCCAGCAAGGCAGGCAAAACATCCAGGATTTTTGTCCTGATTGTCCGGCTTTGGTTTGTCTTGCCCACTCATTGCACAAACACAGGAGCAGGTGGGAAAATGCGCCCAAAAGTCTACTTGGACGGACGGCTGCTTGCGTTTTGCCTTGGTTTTAACTTGGGTTCCTCCCCTGCTTGAAGGTTTTAACTTGGCAAACTATTACTGTCAGTGGGCCAAGTAAATCTGAAACCACATCGATGGCCGGCCCTATCCCCGGACGAAAAACCGCCCTCCCTTGCGGTCCCTTGCGGCCTGGTGAGCGAACGCCGCGTCGGAACGCCGCGGCAGCTGTGCGGCAGCTGTGCAGGTGGAAAGGGCACCTGGATTTGCGGCTCCCGGAAACCGGGAAAGCATTTCCATAGAGTCGGGTGCTACCCATGAAGGTTAGGGGTGGCCCTGTCACATCCATGGCCGGATGGGACCAAACACCACCCTGGCCTCCATGTGACTGGTACTTGGACGTCCTGACCGCTTGTAGCCCGGAAAGATGGGACATGACCCGAACCCCTGCTGCCATGTTCCGACAAAAACCAACTCAGATCTTCAGGTCTTTCCCAGCTTCAGGGGATTCATCCAGTTCGGGAAGATCATGGAAAATCCATCAGCACCCGATCGGCAAGACCCGATCCGTGGTCCTAAATCTCTGAGAGGAGAGGAGACCCAACAAACATGAGTAAAGCATTGTAAAGCCGCCTGCAGTTCCATTTCAAAATGCGTTTTAAACCAGGATTGCACCCATGATCCCCTCCCATCGAGTCTCAAAGCCCATCCCCACTCCTGGTAGTACTCCTGGTGGATGCTCTGTTTTGGGGGTCCGACCAGTCTAAGTCTCTCTCGCTCCTCTCTCACCTTCCAACTCGCCAAGCCTGCTCTGCCATGGGTCGCACAAAACTGCCTACGTTTCTTGCACAAGACATTTCCAAACAATCCCTGGGTGGTTGGAACAGTTCCAGAAATTCTGCAAGACCCTTCCACACAGTTTCAGAGGTCCTTTCAAATGGTGGGACTTTGCTCTGATCAGACGGGGTGTGTCGATGTGCAAGCTAGCTTGCCCTCTGCACGTGGGGAGAGCTGCTGTGTACACATGATTCACCCCATGTGGGGAACTACGAGACATGCGTTCGGAGGCCTCCGAACATCTCTGCAGCGGAATCTCGTCTTCGCAGCGGAAGAACCCCCAGAGATACGAGACTGTGCTCAGGAGACTGTGCTGCTTGGGGATCCGTGCTTTTTGGGATCTTCGAGGGTCAAACGAAAGGACAGTGACAGCTGTTTGTGAACGACTATATGCGTCTTTCAACATGTCCAAACATGTCCACAACTGTTCAAGTCGTGAAATTTCAGTCTGTCAAACGAAGCAACAGTTCTTGCAAATTGGGGGAGTCGAGGATTTGGGGAGACCGGATTCACTGAGTCTCTGCCAACATGGATCGCCCCGGATCGGCTCCGCCTTGGGGTGTAGAATGGGACTGACCTGGTGGTGTAGTGTAAGTCCATAACAAAATCCTTACAAACGACCCTCCTGACCCGACCACAGGTGGTGAACCTGGGCACCGGACTTGGAAACACGGGAAGCATCTGTTGGAGGGTGCTGGTATATATACTGTATATATAATTATATAATTGGATTTTGATGCTCTTTGATGGATTGCATGGATCAATTGTAATGCTGGTTCTTCTTATGTTATTGTTCTTCAGCATGATAAATATATGTTCTTCGTAGTGTGAAAATCACTGTGCTGTACAATTGTTCCTTACAATGCTGGTTCTTTGATGCTCTTTGGGAAAGATCATATAAGAATGGTTGTTCGAATCCTAGGGGTTCGTTTGCTTGGCCTCACATGGCGGGGTACCTGGTGATCTATGGATCACAAACTGGTCAGGTGGGTCCTTCGTTGTTTGGTCCAAACGTGACCGTGGTTTCTCCTCGGTCACCTGCTGAGCCGGTGGCATGTCATCCGCTTTGGGACGAAAAAGTGAAACCAGCGACATTCCAAGCCCTAGGGAAAGGTTTGCTACGACCGGACCCGACATCTCCAAAGGTTTTGGTGGATCCATAGGGAAGGGAAATGGCTTTGAGTCCCAGTTTTCGTGGAGGTGAACTTGGACTGCGGCACGAAGGACACACGGCTGAAAAACTTGGCCCCGGAACCGGACTGCGGCACGTCGGTCCTGGAACTGGAGCATGGAGAACCTCCAGCGCTTTGGCTGGCGCGTATTTTATTTGGATGACGAAACATGATCGTAGCAAATCCTCCAACAGTGGTCTGGCGAAGACCCGTTTCCTCCAAACCAGTGGTTTTGAACCTGGAGGACATCCATCCCAACCTCTCGCACTGCGAGGCAGCTAAAGCCCTCACTGCTACCCTTCAGGGTGGCTCAGAAGGCACGTAAATGCGCATGTTGAGCTCGTAGCAACAGTCTCCACCTGAGGCCATGTCCCCAACCCCAGATCGACGCATGTTGAAGCCTTATCACCGGGAGGACGTCGTCTCGTACCTCAACGCTCTGGAGTGAGAAGACATGTCCAAGCCAACCTTGGAGGCCAAACTTGTCACACCCTGTGCGACTAGCGCCTAGCGCCACACGTGCCGGCGTTTCACGTGACTGTGTCTCACACCAAGCAGAGGCCTAAGAGGCCAGTTCCGTCAGAGCACGCAGCTCATCGGTCAGCGCAGCTGGAGTTGAAACAGGGGGATTGGTGAAAACAGCTCATTCAGATGAACATCGCGATTGGGATATGAAGATTCCATTGTAAGGCTTGGATTTCCCAAAACACTTGGTCTGCTGGGTGATTTCAAGCCCCATCCTCAAGAAGATCGCTTCATGTTTCAACATAACTTAGAAAAAGCCAATGAGATCACCTAACGGTCACCCATCTTCCGTTGAGAAGGACATGAAAACCATAAATCCATCAGAATGCCATTCTCTCGCCAGGTCTGCCAATGACGAACCCTCACCGGAATGATGCAGGGTGATCTGGTGTAGACTTTGGAACCGACGCCTTCGGCTTGCACACCTGCATGAACCCACGTCGTTGATGGAACCTGATGAACGTCGTTGATGGAACCTGACCCCCAAAAGAAGTATATACTTCACTGAAAGTGGACAGTGATATCACACTCTGTAGTTTGTGGTTCTCATCATCTGAAGTGCTGGTTGACACCAGTTGAGTTGAGTCTGCTCCAGTCTTCCTTGAGACGACCATGAACTCCACCGTCGGTCCCGGAGCTCTCTCGAGCTTCACCGTGTAATGCCAGGGAGCGCTGAGCTTTGCGCAACTGCATGCTCAGGTTTTCAGTCTCCTGAGAAACCTCAGTGCTCATGTGTCCTTTTTCCCTGCCCGGGGGAATCAGCTGTTTCTTCCCTGCCGAAACATGTATTGCCAGCGCATGTATTGCATGTTACACGCCATCTCTCAAATCTCTAATCTCTACCAGATCTATAGACCAGTAGCGACAGCATCAATTCCAAGCAGCCTCAGCACAAAGCATGTGCACCGTGTCCATGTGCATTCGCTCCATGTTCCTCAAGAAACACTGGTGCACGAAGAATCCTCAGCGGTTGGAGGCGGTGAACCCTTCGCCCGTTCGCAACCCGAAAGATGGAACAGGTGGAGGCGGAAGAACCCTATTACCAGGGCCCCCGATTGCGTGGTGTCTAAGAATAGCCCCCTAGAGGCTAAGGGGCGTCCATGAACCACCCCAAACCAGGGACCCTAGTATAGGGCTGAGCGCCGTCCCACGACTTCAAGAAGCAAACGGGACCGACTTGTCCTGGCCAACCCCAGTTCCACCGATTCCAGTCGACGGAGGTGGAGCCAGTTGGAGCCCTACAGTAGGGAGACAGAACGTGGAAGGAAGGAACACTTCTCAACCACTTTGGTCCACCAATTCAAAGAAATGACAACCTTTGAAGTGGAATTGCTTCTTCTTTTAAAAGTACTCATTATAGTCAGACACTCCGTTGGCATGTATGGTCCTACATTGACCACCTCCGAACCATCCCAATGTATGTAAAAATTGCTTTTTAAAAAAGATGCCAGTCCCAAACAGCTCCTGTGTGGAATTGATGACCATGGACCCACTAAGCTGCTCTCTCTTTTTTTTTCGGCTGCTCAGTCAACACGAAGCGAAGAGCGGCGTCAGGACGGCCGCAGCAAAAAAATTCGTCCGTTGTGGAGAGGTCTTCCCCGTGACTATAATCGTCCCCGCTCAAAACGAGTCCAAGTAGACCCAGAGACTACCTGTTGGAGTGCTCTCTAGAGTGCTCTCTCAGTGTCTCTGTGCTCTCAACTCACCTCGAACATCGCATCCGTGAGGTGAAGATGAGGCTTAAACAAGAACAAAAACATCCGTCCGACATGGAACTGTCGGTATACCTACTTTTTATAGGCTGTCATTTCTTTTTGTAGGGTCATACCATGTCAGCTCAAAAAGGGCCCAGGAAGGTGTGTCCCTTTGAGCTATTCAAAAGGTCTTGATGACGTCGTGTGGCATCTGCCCAGTGCACGTCGTGTGATTCAATCGGTTCGCTGAAAGAAGGACCCCAAGCCCAGTGGTTCCAGAACTAGAGTGTTTATTTTTTGAGAGTCCAGGGGCGCCCATAGTCATATTGGCTTGAATATAAAGAAAAACATAGGAACAACCATCTGTTGAACACTCCGAACCAATCAACAGATGCTTCTCCTGGGAGCTTTAGATGGTTGTAGATACTATACTTACTATACTCCTAGTTCTGTTGATACTCCTCCAAACAACCGAATTCATTTCTCTCTCCGCACCAAGGGTTCGTCTTGACTCGGGCTCCCTTCGGCCTGCTCTTTTGGGACTCCTATCAGTGTGCTCTGTCCACGGCCGTGGGCGGACTCGCTCCGTTTCGGGATGGGTCCTGAGCAGAATTCCATCGTAAACCCATATAAACCCGCCCCGCAATTGCTGTTTTTCTTTCGAACATCGTTTAAGCCTATACCATATGGAGTTGGAGGTTTTGATCTATTTTGTGCATGATTCATCTGACGACCTTCAAAGAGGGATGACTCCTTCCAAGCTGACGACCGGTCCGTCCCCACCATCCGCCCGTTCGGCACCATCCATTTTCAGAGGCTCCGAGCAAAGCCAGTGCGACGCCGGCGCCCATGGCAATGCCCATGATCACTATGTCGAAGCTCAGGATGATGCCGATGAGGAGACCCACGAAGAGGAAGGAAATGCCTCGGAAAAAAGCCCTTCCCGTAAAAGGGTGCGCATATAGATTAATTTCCTCAGGTATGATGGAAACTGTAAGTTCTAATGTTGGACTGTTGATGTAAACAAGGGACCAGTCATCATGTTGGACTGCTGAGGCTGAGGCATATAATAGTTTAAGAAAAGAAACAAGCCTGGACATGTAAAGGGTAGGGAGGTTGCTAATCAAAAAATATATATACTCAACTAGACTTTCCCACATGCGTGTATGGAAGCTGAGTGGCAGCCGAAGATGCTCCGCTTTCATGGTCTGAGGGAGGGGGAGAACCATTCTCAGTATCCAGGCTCGAACACACACGCACACACACACACAAAAACACATGGAATGAATCAGTTATTGTAATTTACAGTATCCCACGGCATATATACCGACATTCAGGCCTTTTTAACCACCCTTATAGTATAGGTCAATATGCTGGTCCGGAGTGGCCCCGTCTGATGCTCCTTCGGACACGACTTGTTTGCAGAATGCCTGCACAATCTCCATCTCCATCTCCATTGGACCAGCCACATGTAGCCCTACAGGTCAGTTGGACCTCATTTAACCCTAGGGATCCACATACCGAACCTCAGGAGGTACGACTGGGCCCTCCCTCCTGGCGCCAAATAGTCTCCTTCCTCACCTAACCTGAGGTTCGGTACGACAACGGATCCCTACCTGGAACCCCAAACGATCACCGTTTTTTGAGTGCCAATCAGTTTTGAGACGCCACATGGCATTGGTGTTCTGTTTTTGGGTGTTTGGCTAAAACGATCAAGAAATATCAAGGAATCAAGGACTGCTTTCGCTATGTGGAAACCTTGCCGGAAACGAGCTGGAGACACCCAAACGCTTAAAAATACAACACAACATTTATAAACACGACTCAAACGACTAGAAACACAACACAAACGACTAGAAACACAACGCCGTTGTGTGAACCACCTGAAACAACAACCAAAAATACAACGCAAACGATCAACAAAACGACGCAAACGCTCAACTTTATGGCGCAACTTTGGTGTTGTTATTCAATACACTTTGGAATCCCTGGAGTGACACCGGCACAGGTCTTGGATTGTTTTTTTGATGGTCGATCAAAAAATCCAAAACGACTAGATTTTGGTAGGTGTTCCAGGCTCCAGGTATAGGTAACCTTTCACCGGAGTGGATCGAACCAACGACGACTCAAACGACGACTCGACCAGTCTCCTGACCTCGCACAGCGCAAGACCAGCCCGCACGTGGTAGCGATCGAGGAATGGATTCTCCGGATGAGACGCTCTGGTTCCGAGGCCGAAGCTGAAACCCACTGGCTGACATATAGAGGAAGCGATAGTAGTCTCCCTTGCAGGTCCATGCCGTTCGCCCAGTTCCATGTCAGGTCTCTTTCCCCGAGTGTGCACCAAAATTGCAGGGGGTCTGGTCGATCAACGCATTGGAACGATGCTGTGATGCTGTGATGCTGGTGGTTCACAAAACTGCTGGGTTGGACGGATTCTCAATCATCAATGAACCCCCTGTTCCGCGATGGACGCCGGTTTGACCGATGGATTCGGTGGGACCCAGTGGCAGGCGAGGATCATGTAGTTCCTGAGGAAGAGCCGGCGAGAATCGAAGCGATGCCGTGCACCACCCAGGTGGATGGGAAGAAGTCGGAGTTCTCTGTTCCAGTGGCTTAAAATAGAAGTTTTGAGGGTCAGATCGGGAACCAGGGGCCTCCAAGAGTCGCCCTTACAATAGGCGAAGGGATGAGAACCGAAAAACCAATTCGGGTCGGACTGGACCTGTACGGTTCTGAAGATGTTTCTGCCACTGCCCACTGCCCTCAAACTCCGGGAGACCCGTTCGGAGGGTTCGTAAAGGGTCGCGCCCAAAGAGTCTGGGAAGACAAAAACAAGGGTCCAAGTTCCCGATGTATTGGGGGTCAATAAAGATCCCGGATTGATACAGCACCATCGTCCCTATCAATTCCCCTTTGCTGGAAGACTATGCATGATAAAGGAAACCTGGTTCAAGCAAACACACACACAGGCTGCCGGCTGGTACCACGGATTCTTGGATTCAAGTCTTGTGAAAAAAAAACACAACAACAACAACAACAACAACAACAACAACAACAACAACAACAACAACAACAACAACAACAACAACAACAACAACAACAACAACAACAACAACAACAACAACAACAACAACAACAACAACAACAACAACAACAACAACAACAACAACAACACATGAAAAAGAAAGCTTGTTAATCCAATTCCAAAGGTTCCCAGCCCTCTCCCAAGGCCCCATCTTCACCAAGGCCTCATTGGCGCTTCCCACGAAGCTTTGCCACCGCTCGGACGTCACCACGTCTTGCAAGCAGCTGGGGAATTCCTGGTCGCTGCGAAGGCGGAGGAGCCCGGTCTGTTGAGGGTCTGACGGTGTTTGGAGGCAGCGCTGTCTGTTGACGGTTGAGTACTCCCATCGGAAACAATCCATGCAACTGGCATATATGATATTTAGATTACATACAGGAGTGATTGGAGGGGTCAGTGGAAGGTCTATTTAAACACATCATGATGGTTTTTTGCTGCGCATCCATTTGCCTTCTTCAGTCCAAAGACTCAGCGAGTCAGTCAGCCACGTTGCTTCACATAGACCGGTCTAGGTCATGTCTAGGTCATGTCATGTGAGACGTTCTCCATCGACGGTCCGATCGGTAAATGGGCGATGGGAAGCGTGCGGGGACCTCGTAGATGAATCTCTTGCTGAAGCAGCCGCCGCCTTCCAGTGGCACCTCCAGCGGGCGGGCTGAAAACGGCTGACAAGAGGCGGGTGAAGAAGGAGATGTCCCAAAGAGATGAAGCGCCTGATTCGATGGTGAACCTGATATAAACATACAACATCCTTTTTGCTTCAGTGCTCATATTGCCCACCTGCTGCTTCAGAACCGCCTCCCCAAATACAGTATAGGTCGCTAGCTACGCAGGTCCTCCCCGTCCTCGTCGCGCTCCGACCCGCGCTGCTCGCGAAGGGCGAAGGGCGAAGGGCCGTCGCGAAGGGCGACGGACACCCCAAGCGACACCGAACCGAGCATGGGGAAACCATTGGACATCAAACAACATGTTAAAGAAAAAACATGGTACTGACTTGGGAGCTGGGTTGGCTTTGTTTGTCTGTGGCCACCAAGAAGCTAATTGCAACATGATTTAAATATGATAAAAGCTGTACAGAACTAACTAACTATACTGTAACTTGTTATCAAAAGCTGTTCCACCTGCAAACAAAGGAGGGACCGGCTCCTTACGCCAGGCAAACGGCCGCAGTGAAGCTGGAAGGACATGGAGGTTCTGGATTCCACTGGTTGCCGTACACCCAGGTTCCAGAATCCACATTGCAACCGGGCGAACGGTATGGACCGGGCGAACGGGAGACTAGAGCGGAACCTCCATGTTCACCTATAGGATCATCCTGGACCTGGTTTTCCTCGCGTTCGACGACCCTACGCGAAGTACTTAACAGGTCTCCAGCCAGGGCACCCGGCCAGGAAGTGCTAGCTAGGTTTGGGATGGTTTGCAGTGGATGTTGCACCTGGACTTAGCGGACCTAAGTCCCTGCAGGGACCCTGAAAAACGTCGCCTTGACCCCCTGAAATGCACACATGGAAGTGGATGGCATGTCCACTTAGATGACTCTCTTCCCCACATGAGTACCAAACAGGTGCGCATGTCCACTTCGATTCGGATTAAAAGAGATTCCCTTCATCGAGACTGAAGACCACTCAGTCCTGACCTCATGCGCGCCGTCTCCCATATGCGCGCGCGCACGCTTGGTAATCTTCGAAAGGCCAGTTGCGCTTCCCCAGCACGGCGGCATGGGCTTCCCCAGAGGTCCGTCCGGGGCGGAAGTACAAGCCACGCAGGGCGGACGTCGCCATGGAAGCGCTCGAGAGAGAGAGAGAGAGAGCGCTCACATCGCAACCCGGTAGAAAACCCCCACCAAAACGGAGGTAGGGATATGGAGCTTGAAAATGCAGTAAGGCTGAGGTCCTGAAAAAAAATGACGAATACTGGGCTTTGCAATTCAAATCGTCTTGAGACTTCAACCTGCTTATGGTCAGCGGACTTTGCAGTGCTTTCATCAACGGACTTTGCATGATAAGAATTTCCATGATCTTTCTGCACGATGCACTGATGCACTGTGCCTCACCTGAAGCAGCCACGCACTTGGACGGATCAAATCTGGATCCGCGCGCCGTTTCTGGCATTCCACGTTGAACGAAGAGAGCTCCCAGACGTTCATCATGGCAAACTTGGACGAAACCATCGAGTTTGAGCAGTTCTTGTTTTTGTTTACTTCAATGGCAAAGTTCACTAGAAGTCCTCCCTCCATTTTTCCACCATGCTTCCACCCCTTTCGCCTCACTCCCGTGTCGCGCCAACGGACCCTCAGACGCTCGGCGCCGGATCCGGGGTCGACGTGGTCGTCTCGAAGCGACCCGGCTCGGTACGGGACCCGGTTCGGTGGCACCGAAGAGTGTCGAAACACATCACCTAAC
>CAXIVM010000252.1:0-21289 GCA_964035705.1 Porites rus | reverse complement strand
GACAGACAGAGCACAGAAGACACAGAAACAAAGCAACTCAACTTAAGATGGGAGTTTTTTGACACCAAGGCCCACAAGAAGACAGAAAGAGCACAGAAGAGACAGAAGCAACTCAAATCAACTTAAGATGAGAGTTTTTTGACACCAAGGCCCACAAGAAGACAGAAAGAGCACAGAAGAGACAGAAGCAAAGCAAATCCACTTAAGATGAGAGTTTTTGACACCAAGGCCCACAAGAAGACAGAAAGAGCACAGAAGAGACAGAAACAAAGCAAACCAACTTAAGATGAGAGTTTTTGACACCAAGGCCCACAAGAAGACAGAAAGAGCACAGAAGAGACAGAAACAAAGCAAATCAACTTAAGCTGAGAGTTTTTGGACACCAAGGCCCACAAGAAGACAGAAAGAGCACAGAAGAGACAGAAACAAAGCAAATCAACTTAAGATGAGAGTTTTTTTGGCACCAAGGCCCACAAGAAGACAGAAAGAGCGCAGAAGAGACAGAAACAAAGCAAATCAACTTAAGGTGAAAGTTTTCTTGACACCAAGGCCCACAAGAAGACAGACAGAGCACAGAAGAGACATAAACAAAGCAAATCAACTTAAGATGAGAGTTTTTTGACACCAAGGCCCACAAGAAGACAGAAAGAGCACAGAAGAGACAGAAACAAAGCAAATCAACTTAAGATGAGAGTTTTTTGGCACCAAGGCCCGCAAGAAGACAGAAAGGACACAGAAGAGACAGAAACAAAGAAAATCAACTTAAGATGAGGGTTTTTTGGCACCTGAGAGTTTTTTGACACCAAGGCTCACACGAAGACAGAAAGAGCACAGAAGAGACAGAGATACAGCAAACCAACTTAAGATGAGAGTTTTTTGACACCAAGGCCCACAAGAAGACAGAAAGAGCACAGAAGAGACAGAAACAAAGCAAATCAACTTAAGATGAGAGTTTCTTGACACCAAGGCCCACAAGAAGACAGAAAGAGCACAGAAGAGACAGTTTATTGACACCAAGGCCCACAAGAAGACAGAAAGAGCACAGAAGAGACAGAAACAAACCCAATCAACTTAAGATGAGAGTTTTTTTGACACCAAGGCCCACACGAATTCAGAAAGTGCACAGAAGAGACAGAAACAAAGCAAACCAACTTAAGCTGAGAGTTTTTGGACACCAAGGCCCACAAGAAGACAGAAAGAGAACAGAAGAGACAGAAACAAAGCAAACCAACTTAAGATGAGAGTTTTTTGACACCAAGGCCCACAAGAAGACAGAAAGGGCACAGAAGAGACAGAAACAAAGCAAATCAACCTAAGATGAGAGTTTTTGACACCAAGGCCCACAAGAAGACAGAAAGAGCACAGAAGAGACAGAAACGCAGCAAACCAACTTAAGATGAGAGTTTTTTGACACCAAGGCCCACAAGAAGACAGAAAGAGCACAGAAGAGACAGAAACAAAGCAAATCAACTTAAGATGAAAGTTTTTTGACACCAAGGCCCACAAGAAGACAGAATGAGGACAGAAGAGACGGAAACAAAGCAAATCAACTTAAGATGAGAATTTTTTGACATCAAGGCCCATAAGAAGACAGAAAGAGCACAGACGAGACAGAAACAAAGCAAATCAACTTAAAGCAAATCATTTTAAGGTGAGAGTTTTTCGACACCAAGGCCCACAAGAAGACAGAAAGAGCACAGAAGAGACAAGGCCCACAAGAAGACAGAAAGAGCACAGAAGAGGCAGAAACAAAGCAAATCAACTTAAGATGAGATTTTTTGACACCAAGGCCCACAAGAAGACAGAAAGAGCACAGAAGAGACAGGAACAAAGCAAATCAACTTAAGATGAGAGTTTTTTGACACCAAGGCCCACAAGAAGACAGAAAGAGCACAGAAGAGACAGAAACAAAGCAAATCAACTTAAGATGAGAGGGTTTTTGACACCAAGGCCCACAAGAAGACAGAAAGAGCACAGAAGAGACAGAAACAAAGCAAATCAACTTAAGGTGAGAGTTTTCTTGACACCAAGGCCCACAAGAAGACAGACAGAGCACAGAAGAGACAGAAACGCAGCAAATCAACCTGAGATGAGAGTTTTTTGACACCAAGGCCCACAAGAAGACAGAAAGAGCACAGAAGAGACAGTTTATTGACACCAAGGCCCACAAGAAGACAGAAAGAGCACAGAAGAGACAGAAACAAAGCAAATCAACTTAAGATGAGAATTTTTTGACATCAAGGCCCATAAGAAGACAGAAAGAGCACAGACGAGACAGAAACAAAGCAAATCAACTTAAAGCAAATCATTTTAAGGTGAGAGTTTTTCGACACCAAGGCCCACAAGAAGACAGAAAGAGCACAGAAGAGACAGAAACAAAGCAAACCAACTTAAGATGAGAGTTTTTGACACCAAGGCCCACAAGAAGACAGAAAGAGCACAGAAGAGACAGAAACAAAGCAAATCAACTTAAGCTGAGAGTTTTTGGACACCAAGGCCCACAAGAAGACAGAAAGAGCACAGAAGAGACAGAAACAAAGCAAATCAACTTAAGATGAGAGTTTTTGGGCACCAAGGCCCACAAGAAGACAGAAAGAGCGCAGAAGAGACAGAAACAAACAAATCAACTTAAGGTGAAAGTTTTCTTGACACCAAGGCCCACAAGAAGACAGACAGAGCACAGAAGAGACATAAACAAAGCAAATCAACTTAAGATGAGAGTTTTTTGACACCAAGGCCCACAAGAAGACAGAAAGAGCACAGAAGAGACAGAAACAAAGCAAATCAACTTAAGATGAGAGTTTTTTGGCACCAAGGCCCGCAAGAAGACAGAAAGGACACAGAAGAGACAGAAACAAAGAAAATCAACTTAAGATGAGGGTTTTTTGGCACCTGAGAGTTTTTTGACACCAAGGCTCACACGAAGACAGAAAGAGCACAGAAGAGACAGAAACAAAGCAAATCAACTTAAGCTGAGAGTTTTTGGACACCAAGGCCCACAAGAAGACAGAAAGAGCACAGAAGAGACAGAAGCAAAGCAAACCAACTCAAGATTAGAGTTTTTTTGGCACCAAGGCCCACAAGAAGACAGAAAGAGCGCAGAAGAGAACAACGCAAATCAACTTAAGATGAGAGTTTTTTGACACCAAGGCCCACAAGAAGACAGAAAGAGCACAGAAGAGACAGAAACAAAGCAAATCAACTTAAGATGAGAGTTTTTTGACACCAAGGCCCACAAGAAGACAGAAAGAGCACAGAAGAGACAGGAACAAAGCAAATCAACTTAAGATGAGAGTTTTTGACACCAAGGCCCACAAGAAGACAGAAAGAGCACAGAAGAGACAGAAGCAAAGCAAATCAACTTACGATGAGAGTTTTTGACACCAAGGCCCACAAGAAGACAAAAAGAGCACAGAAGAGACAAGGCCCACAAGAAGACAGAAAGAAAGAGCACAGAAGAGACAGAAACAAAGCAAATCAACTTAAGATATGAGTTGTTTGACAGGCGAAAACAAGGGAAGCCAACTAAAAAGGCATGGAAAGCACATAGGAAAACCAACCAGGAAACCAAAAAACACGAAGCCAACAACACGAAAACCACATTGGTGCCTAGAGCCAGTTTTTTAGCAACAAGGCTCACAAAGACAAAGAACCAAGGGTAACCCATTTAAAAAAGATGGAAAGCACCTAAGGCACAAAGAGCACAGAAGAGACGGAAACAAAGCAAATCAACTTAAGATGAGAATTTTTTGACACCAAGGCCCACAAGAAGGCACAAACAGCACAGAATGGACACAACCAAGGCAAACCCTTTTGAAAAGAATGGAAAGCGCCTGGGAAAATTGACACGGCAACCCCAAAAGTATGAAACCATGCTTCACTAAGAGGTGCGTGGGAGGCACAAAGAGCACAGAAGAGACGGAAACAAAGCAAATCAGCTTAAGATGAGAATTTTGAGACCAAGGCCCACAAGAAGACACAAAGAGCACAGAATGGACACAAGCAAGGCAAACCCTTTTGAACAGAATGGAAAGCGCCTGGGAAAATTGACACGGCAATCCCAAAAGTATGAAACCACGCTTTTGGGCAGACAACGCACTGGATCAGGGCTAACCTACTTGAGAAGATGCGAAAGCAAGGCAAGTCAACTTAAAAGGCATGGAAAGCACATAGGAAGACCAACCAGGAAAAACAAAAATACGAAGCCAATAACACGAAAATCACATTGGGGCCTAGAGCCAGTTTTTCGCAACAAGGCTCGCAAAGACAAAGAACCAAGGGTAACCCATTTAAAAAGGATCGAAAGCTCCTAAGGCACAAAGAGCACAGAAGAGACGGAAACAAAGCAAATCAACTTAAGATGAGAACTTTTTGACACCAAGGCCCACAAGAAGACACAAAGAGCACAGAATGGACACAACCAAGGCAAACCCTTTTGAAAAGAATGGAAAGCACGCGGGAAAATTGACACGGCAACCCCAAAAGTATGAAACTACGCTTTTGGGCAGACAACGCACTGGATCAAGGCTAATCTACTTGAGAAGAGGCGAAAACAAGGCAAGCCAACTTAAGAGACATGGAAAACACATAGGAAAACCAACCAGGAAAACCAAAAATACGAAGCCAACAACACGAAAATCACATTGGGGCCTAGAGCAGCCAGTTTGTGTCGCAACAAGGCTCACAAGGACAAAGAACCAACAGTCTAAAATCACATTGAGGCTTAAAGCCAGTTTTTTAGCAACAAGGCTCGCAAAGACAAAGAACCAAGAGTAACCCAAAAAGGATGGAAAACACCTGACGCACAAAGAGCACAGAAGAGAGGGAAACAAAGCAAGCCATTAGGGAACTGGGCCATTTAGAAGAACCGCGCCCGCTCGCTTCTCGCTTTCCGTTGCTTGCCGGACTGGTTTGCAGACTTTTGGGGTGTCTTGAGGCAGGCTCGAAGGTGCAAAAAACACTGTAATTTACAGTAAAAAGTTGCTTTGGGTGGGTTTGTGTTGAGCTTATTTGCCCTCAAAAAGTTGCATTTTACCTGCACGGGAGGCAATTTTTGATGTTTTTATTGTTTTCCGGCATTCAAAGGCTTTGAAGGGCAATGTTCATAAAACACTGGTAAACACAGCAAAAAATAAGACTTTTTGGGATCATTAATGCACTGTTTTTGACAAACTGTGCCCCGACTCTCCACACGGGCATCGGATACAAAAATGACAGAGAAAATGCTAAAAAAGTCGGCGGCGTTCCACAGCACCACTTGCATCACTACGAGGTGCATGGGAGGCACAAAGATTACAGAAGAGACGGAAACAAAGCAAATCAACTTAAGATGAGAATTTTGTTGACACCAAGGCCCACAAGAAGACAGAAAGAGGACAGAAAAGACAGAAACAAAGCAAATCAACTTAAAGCAACCCAACTTAAGATGAGAGTTTTTTTGACACCAAGGCCCACAAGAAGACAGAAAGAGCACAGAAGAGACAAAAGCAAAGCAAATCAACTTAAGATGAGAGTTTTTTGACACCGAGGCCCACTAGAAGACATACAGAGCACAGAAGAGACAGAAACAAAGCAAATCAACTTAAGGTGAGAGTTCTCTTGACACCAAGGCCCACAAGAAGACAAACAGAGCACAGAAGAGCAGAAACAAAGCTAACCAACTTAAGATGAGAGGTTTTTTGACACCGAGGCCCACTAGCAGACATACAGAGCACAGAAGAGACAGAAACAAAGCAAATCAACTTAAGGTGAGAGTTTTCTTGACACCAAGGCCCACAAGAAGACAGACAGAGCACAGAAGAGACAGAAACGAAGCAAATCAACTTAAGATGAGAGTTTTCTGACACCAAGGCCCACAAGAACAAAAAGAAGACAGAAGAGACAGAAACAAAGCAAATCAACTTAAGATGAGAGTTTTTGACACCAAGGCCCACAAGAAGACAGAAAGAGCACAGAAGAGACAGAAACAAAGCAAATCAACTTAAGATGAGAGTTTTTTGACACCAAGGCCCACAAGAAGACAGAAAGAGCACAGCAGATACAGCAACAAAGCGAGAGTTTTTTGACACCAAGGCCGACAAGAAGACAGAAATAGCACAGAAGAGACAGAAACAAAGCAAATCAACTTAAGATGAGAGGTTTTTTGACACCAAGGCCCACAAGAAGACAGAAAGAGCACAGAAGAGACAGAAACAAAGCAAATCAACTTAACGTGAGAGTTTTCTTGACACCAAGGCCCACAAGAAGACAGACAGAGCACAGAAGAGACAGAAACAAAGCAAGAGAGTTTTTTGACACCAAGGCCCACAAGAAGACAGAAAGAGCACAGAAGAGACAGAAACAAAGCTAATCAACTTAAGATGAGAGTTTTTTTGACACCGAGGCCCACTAGAAGACAGAAAGAGCACAGAAGAGACAGAAACAAAGCAAATCAACTTAAGGTGAGAGTTTTCTTGACACCAAGGCCCACAAGAAGACAGAAAGAGCACAGAAGAGACAGAAACAAAGCAAATCAACTTAAGGTGAGAGTTTTCTTGACACCAAGGCCCACAAGAAGACAGACAGAGCACAGAAGAGACAGAAACGAAGCAAATCAACTTAAGATGAGAGTTTTCTGACACCAAGGCCCACAACAACAGAAAGAGCACAGAAGAGACAGAAACAAAGCAAATATAAGCCAATCAACTTAAGTTTGCTGCGGGGGGGGTTGGGGGGGGTGAAAGTTCGAGATTGTGATGACGGAAAGCAAAGAATATCGCTTTGAGTGTCTCCCCGGTAGGTTTTGCTGGGGGGGGTTTGGGGGGGGTGACAGTTTCGAGATTTTGATTTGCAGACTTTTGGGTGTCTTGAGGCAGTATGTTGAAGTTAACGAAACACTGTAAAACACAGCAAAAAAAGACTTTTTGGCATCATTCATGCAATGTTTTTTACAAACTGGGCCCCGACTTTCCACAAGGGCATCGGACACAACAATGACAGAGAAAATGTTTAAAAAAACGGGGGCATTCCACAGCACAACTTGCATCACTACGAGGTGCATGGGAGGCACAAAGAGCACAGAAGAGACGGAAACAAAGCAAATCAACTTAAGATGAGATTTTTTGACACCAAGGCCAACAAGAAGACAGAAAGAGGACAGAAAAGACAGAAACAAAGCAAATCAACTTAAAGCAACCCAACTTAAGATGAGAGTTTTTTTGACACCAAGGCCCACAAGAAGACAGAAAGAGCACAGAAGAGACAAAAGCAAAGCAAATCAACTTAAGATGAGAGTTTTTTGACACCAAGGCCCACAAGAAGACAGAAAGAGCACAGAAGAGACAAGGCCCACAAGAAGACAGAAAGAGCACAGAAGAGACAGAAACAAAGCAAATCAACTTAAGATGAGAGTGTTTGACGCCAAGACCCACAAGAAGACAGACAGAGCACAGAAGAGACAGAAACAAAGCAAGAGAGTTTTTTGACACCAAGGCCCACAAGAAGACAGAAAGAGCGCAGAAGAGACAGAAACAAAGCAAATCAACTTAAGATGAGAGGTTTTTTGACACCAAGGCCCACAAGAAGACAGAAAGAGCGCAGAAGAGACAGAAACAAAGCAAATCAACTTAAGGTGAGAGTCTTCTTGACACCAAGGCCCACAAGAAGACAGACAGAGCACAGAAGAGACAGAAACAAAGCACATCAACTTAAGATGAGAGTTTTTTGACACCAAGGCCCACAAGAAGACAGAAGGAGCACAGAAGAGACAGAAACAAAGCAAATCAATTTAAGATGAGAGTTTTTTTGACACCAAGGCCCACAAGAAGACAGAAAGAGCACAGAAGAGACAGAAACAAAGCAAATCAACTTAAGATGAGGGTTTTTGACACCAAGGCCCACAAGAAGACAGAAAGAGCACAGAAGAGACAGAAACAAAGCAAATCAACTTAAGATGAGAGTTTTTGACACCAAGGCCCACAAGAAGACAGAAAGAGCACAGAAGAGACAGAAACGAAGCAAATCAACGTAAGGTGAGAGTCTTTTTGACACCAAGGCCCACAAGAAGACAGACAGAGCACAGAAGAGACAGAAACAAAGCAAATCAACTTAAGATGAGAGTTTTTTGACACCAAGGCCCACAAGAAGACAGAAGGAGCACAGAAGAGCAGTTACAAAGCTAATCAACTTAAGATGAGGGTTTTTGACACCAAGGCCCACAAGAAGACAGAAAGAGCACAGAAGAGACAGAAACAAAGCAAATCAACTTAAGGTGAGAGTCTTCTTGACACCAAGGCCCACAAGAAGACAGACAGAGCACAGAAGAGACAGAAACAAAGCAAATCAACTTAAGATGAGAGTTTTTTGACACCAAGGCCCACAAGAAGACAGAAGGAGCACAGAAGAGACAGAAACAAAGCAAATCAACTTAAGATGAGAGTCTTTTGACACCAAGGCCCACAAGAAGACAGAAAGAGCACAGAAGAGACAGAAACAAAGCAAATCAACTTAAGATGAGAGTTTTTGACACCAAGGCCCACAAGACAGAAAGAGCACAGAAGAGACAGAAACAAAGCAAATCAACTTAAGATGAGAGTTTTTGACACCAAGGCCCACAAGAAGACAGAAAGAGCACAGAAGAGACAGAAGCAAAGCAAATCAACTTAAGATGAGAGTTTTTGACGCCAACACCCACAAGAAGACAGAAAGAGCACAGAAGAGACAGAAGCAAAGCAAATCAACTTAAGATGAGAGTTTTTTGACACCAAGGCCCGCAAGAAGACAGAAAGAGCACAGAAGAGACAGAAGCAAAGCAGGTCACGAAAGGTAGCCTTTTAGGGGATACCTTGAGTTTGTCTTGCGAAGCAAGTGTTGGGACGTCCGGGTCTAATCATTGATCGCTCAATTCAGACCCCCCCCCTCGAATTGATTTTTCAATACAGACCCCACCCCCCCTGAAATGTAGAGGCCTACTTGTACAGGTTCCACTCCAGTGGCCTATCTAGTGTGTCCATGCTTGACTGCCATAAGGCTCAAGAGGATAAGACTCTGCGTATAAAAGACACTAGCGGTCTGCACCTCAACCGTGTACGCCCTAGTCACTCTTTCAGTGGTAGCGGAGCAGTGATCCTGGAAGACCCAGGTGAGCTCCTTTCCTAGGCATAGACTTGCTTTTAGGCAAACGGCCATGGATTGGATTGACGACTGGGAAGAGCCTGATGCGGATGTGGCTTATGAGCCAACAGCCTATGTGAATAGGCATGTGAGAAGAGAACCAGCAGCTATAGCAATGACAACACAGGTCACTACAAAGGTGCCCCCATCTTATGATGGAAAGACTTCATGGTTTTCCTATGAGGATGCCATAGACGATTGGTGTGATATCACCGAGCTGGAGGATGAGAAGAGAGGACCAGCATTGAGGAACAGATTAGAAGGAGAAGCAGCTGTATACAAACGTGTTTTAGACAGAGATGCATTGAAGGCGAATGATCCACCAGGAGCTGGAGTAGATTATTTCAAACGAGTACTACGACCATATTTTGTGAAAGGAGCAACCAATGTATTCCTGTATAGGTTTATGCAATTCGTGCGCTTCAATCGCGGATCAGCTGATATGATGAAGTGGATGACAAGATTTCAGATTTTACTCCAAAGGCTTATGAGCAGTTGGATGGACATGTTGGAGCCAGTCACACAAGCACACCCTCAGGTACAAGCTCAGATGCAAGCTGATGCAGTGATGAACGGAGTAGCTCCAACGGCAGAAAGAATTCAGGAAATCATGCAGAATATCAATGGCAATCTGAGAACTTTTCATCAGAACGATTTTCCTTTGGAGAAAATCTCATTGCCTTACTCATGCTGTCAATATCAATGGCAATCTGAGAACTTTTCATCAGAACGATTTTCCTTTGGAGAAAATCTCATTGCCTTACTCATGCTGTCACTTGCAGATTTGTCTCAGGACCAGAGGAACACTTTGACCTCTTTGATGACTCATCGTGGTAGGGTCCTGCAGCAATACACCACAGCAGAGTTGAGGACAGTTTTCATTGAGATGTTCTGCACGACAAAGACTTCAGTAGACAATCCCTTGATGCAGCCGACAGGTGATGGAGGTAGAAGATCATTCCTCGTGCTTGACGAAGGAGAACTCGATGGTACATATGGCTATTGGGCCGAAGATGAAGAAGATGGAACAGAAGGATTTCTAGATGCCCTGGACGATGTCTTTTGGGTATATGATGAACAGAATTTCTCTTGGTCCCAGAGGAGATTCCCAAGGAAGGAGAGCCAGAAAAAGGCAAAGGAAAAGGAAGAAGAAAAGGAAGGAAGATCAGGCCGCAGATTTTCAGACCTCGTGGAAAAGGAAAAGGAGGAAGAGGACGAGGCAAAGGCCATATGCTGATGAGCAACCGCCAACTTATCCAGATGAGTATTTTGAGGAGAATCCTTATGAGGACACTTGGGAGTCGAAACAAGTAGCATATGATGCTATTCTTGCCGAAGATATGAACGACTATCTTCAAGGAGAACATGAAGATGCCAATGACTTTGGCAACAACTTGAAGAAGCATGGTTTTCCCACAAAGGAAAAGGAAAAGGCTAGAGAAAAGGCAAGAAAGGAAAAGGAAAGGATAAAGGAGATGGCAAACAAGATGCAAACTATGCAAATCAACAACAGCCACGCTCTTTGCCTGCACCTTCAAGATCTTCACAAGCATCAGGAAGCCACCAAGTTTCTTTGCGCATTGTGTGACAACAGCAGCTGAAGTCCATGACAGTGAGGTGAACTTGCTGTCAGGCATGATGACCTCATGTCCAGATGAAGCTGACTGTAAGGTCAACAATGATGAGATGATCTTCGATGACATGAGTGCCCCTGTGAGGTACTCTTTGCCAAAGGAGATGCTCACAAGTGCTCCTGATGGCTTTGCGCTTATGAGCGCTGAGGAAGAAGTGAAGGAGACGCAGGCTATTTCATTTTTGACTGAGAATCGCTTCCCGCCAACTATTGCAATCCTGGACATTGGATGCACTAGAGCTATGGGATCAAGGCGTGCAGTCGATTATTTTTGTAACTATGTCGACAATCACCCAAATTGTGGATTATGGTACTCTTTTTGAGGCTACCAAGAGCAAGTTTTACTTTGCCAATTCTCAGAAGGCTTCTTGCTCTCAGAAACTGGGTGATTTACATGTATGATCGCGCATGGACGATCCACAATACAGAGTTCGACATAGTGGAAGAAGGAGAAGTCCCTTTGCTTATGAGCTTGCCACAGATGAGAAACTTAGGCTTTGAACTCAGGCTGACACCTCAACATGCTTTTCTGACATCGGTGCCTCTTGGTATCAAATATTTGGAGTTGAAGGTTGCAGCCAGTACTCATCTTGTTTTGGACTTCCAAGATATTGCATGGTATTTTGTCTGACGTGCGTTTGCAGGCTCGGCGTGAGAAGAGTCTTTACTCTCACTTCACTCACTATGAATATGGCCATATTTCTGTTGATCACAATAGTGATGAAGATGAAGCTGAGCGTGCCATATCCTGTGGTTGATTACTGGGAAGTAGATGTTCACAAAAGAGAACTGATACGTCACCACAAGGATTACAGGAAGATTCTTTTCCCAGCAACTAAGTCCTGTCCTGTAGACACTGACTTGCTGGAAGACTTGCGACTGACAATCATCAAGAAGAAAGAAGAAAGGAGAAGAAATCAAGAAGCTAGATGATTGGCGCAAGGCAAAATGGAAGGACCTACAAATTTGGCTATGAATGGCGTGGTAGAACAATTTTTAAGTTCAAGCCAGATGCCAAAATTCCAGATCTAAAGATCAGGAAGGCTGGCATTGAGCACCGTGGCATTGGTGATCCCGATGCAGTGGCGCGCTCCTCCTCAGAGAAGGTTCCCATTGCAAAGAACAGGGAACCAGGCTTCTCTTCAGAGAAGGAAGGTGTACCATCCAGTGCCGCGGAAAAGCCTGCGCCGCCAAAGTTTCGGTATACATCCAAGGGTTATGGATCCATTTTGGAAAGGACGCAAGTTGAAACCATCTGAGCCTCCACATGATTTAAAGGGTGATGATCTTGAGGAGTATACTCCCTCAGAACCACCTGAGAGGCCAGAAGGTGAACTTGTAGAAATTCCTAAAGCATCAAAAGGACCATCAAGTGATAAACATGAACCACTTGAACCAGGTGATGGCGCTCTTGAGCCTAGGCGGATTTCAATCCCATTACCTGGTAGTGAAGTTGTTGCAATGACACCGGCATATAGGAAGATGTTGCAGAGACTGGAGGACAAGGTAGAGCTTTACAAGCTTCATGTGAAGCACTACCATATGAGTCCTACTCAGTTTCGTAGGCGTGTTTCTATGTTGAAGCTTCCTGACTCTGTTTTAGAGAAGTATGAATCAGTTGTCAGGAACTGCCGTGTTTGTAACACTTCAGTGGCACCTCCGCCACGAGCCAGAGTCTCCGGGATTAGAGCTTCATGTTTTGGTGATGTTGTTTTTGCTGATCATTGTGAGGTTGAACTTCACAAGAACAAGTATATCATTCTACTTGTTCTTGATGGTGCCACAAATCTTCTCTGGGCTACGGCACAGAAAGACCTCATAGATCAAACCACCATCCAAGCATTGAGGCAATGGTCTGATGAGAACAACTGTGTTCCGAAGGCCATCGTAGGAGACGAAGCCCTTTTCACAGATGCTTTTGTTGAATACTACAGGTTCCATGGTATACAACAATGTCCTTGTGGGCCAAGAACTCCTTGGCCGAACCGAGCAGAGACAGCTGTACGTTTGTTTAAACGTATGTGGCGTGTTATGAAAGCAGATCTGGATGACCCACGTTTTCGTGGTGTTACGGTCAGAGAAGTGGTCAAGAAGGTAGTTTGGGCAAGAAATTGTCAGTTGACTATCAGTGGATATTCACCAATAGAGATAGCAACTGGAAGACGTCCACCAGATCTTTTTGACCTTGAGACCGCAAGCCCTGAGCAATTGTCAGCTAATGCAGCCGCACAAGATCATACAAATCTGGAACTACAACGTGTGGCTTTGAGAGCTCATCAAGAAGCACGACAAGCTCAGGACCTTCGAGCAGATCTTGCAAGAAGGCCTATGCCAAGTGACGGTCCCTACTTCCAAGGAGAGAAGGTCTTTGTTTGGACTCAGGATTCATCAAAGTTCAAGGATAAAACCCGTTGGGTTCGTGCCACAGTACTTGGACAAGGAGGAGCTATGGTTCAAGCCAACACTGGTAAGGCAGTGGTACGTGTGAATCAGTCGAAGGTTAGACGTGATCACGATGAGTGGCATGATGTTTCCATACCGGCATTAGACGATGAGAATCCGGAGAACTTACGTGAAGATCACGAACTGTATGTTGATGCCGAATTTGGAGAAACAGTCCTTTTTCTTTTGTAATGATGATCATCCTGATGTTGTTGAGTTACTTCATGGAAACAGTGGATTATCTAGGTTCCTTTCAAGAATGGTGTTAGAGTTGCATCTCCTATGGATTTCAAGGCAGGATACAAATTTTCCACTTTGAAGGGTCAAGATGGTATTTGGCAGCAACTGGAGAGATTGCAGCCCCACTGTGTAGTGATCAACAATCCTTCTCCCAAACAAAACAGAGCTTCTATTTGGTTGCTATGTTGTAATGTGATTGAGTGGCAGTTGAGAAGGAAGAAACATGTGTTTGTGACTGTTCCCAAAGGAAACAAGTTTTGCTTGTTTTTGCAGAAGTTCATTTCTTCTTTGAAGAATCCGGTTTTTAACTTTGATGTGGATATGAATTGTTTTTGTTATTGTCCGAAGGGAATTTGTTACGTGACAGTCTTCCACTCCTATGCATCCTGTCAAGGATGGAAAGGGATTGGTGACTGTTCCTTCCAAGCTAAAACAGTGCAAGCCACTAGAAGCAACCAGTACTTCAAGGATGCTGACTGGAAGAAGTTTCCATTTTCATTTTTGGTTGAGATGAATCGTTTCCTTCCTTATGGTGAGACTTCTGATACACGTCAGAGTTTCCTTATTGAAGATCTTCTGGAGAATTTTGACTCTGGAAGTTTGTGTGGAACAGCTCTTTTGTTAGAAAGAGAAGCTCATCAGTCAATTTTGTTGAATTCCGTAAGAACGGAAGAGACGACGGAAATTCCGGTTCCACTTCGACATATACTACCACAAAGGTTCACTACTACTGAATTGATCAGAACCTTGAGGCAGGTCGATGCACTACCTCAGAGATCAGAGTTTGATGTGACAACATCCTCTGATTCTCGAATTGTGTCATTGATTCCAGGGCCTGAAGGAGATTAGACGAAGAACCTTGCCACAGATGTATTTTGAGAGATGTAAGGTTTATCGTGGTACCTTTGGTAGAGTGCATCCTCTCTTCAACTCTGAAGATGATGCAGTGTTGATTATGTGGAAGCCAGGAAATACCATCAGGTTTTCTTTATGTTTGTGTCACAACTGTCTCCTCATTATGAACAGTTTTTGGTAGATCATTGGAGTATGATAGTTTTTGAAGCAGAGACGACAGGCGCCGTGAAGCGCGTTGTGACTCCTGATGAAGTAGCTCTAGAGGATCCAAGGGATCAACCTCCAGACTACGGACCACCGATGGATGATGATATGGCTTATGAGCCAATTCCAGTCTCGGGGGAACAGCAGTATTATGATCCAGATGATGAAGATATGTATCCGCCTGGTGATGGGCCGGGTGGCAGCCCTGATGATAACCAGGGTGGACAACCTCCGAGACCACCTCCGACAGGTCCCGTAGCTGTTCCGAATCAGTTTGGAAATCCCGATGTTCCTTTGGAGCAACTCGGATATCCATCACAAGCGATCCGGAAGAGGCAATGCCGGAGATTTCGAGCGAATCCCGTCCGCCAGATGATCCGGGTCAACCGCCGATAGGTTTTCCAATCGATACGGATCCTATTCATCCGTTCGTTCCGTCGCCCGATTCGAACACGCCGGAGCCAGAACCATATGTTCCGGAGAATCGTGAACGTCACAGCAAGCACATGCGGAAGCTTTCCTGTGGACTCAACTGATGCTTTGCCAAAGCTAAGGTGAAGTTTCAGGTTAAACGTTCTAAGGTCCAGTTGCCGGGACATGACGAACCTATTCCGGCACCTCCGAAGTCTGCTCCGACAAGAGTCTTTCCTGGACATTCGGAGAATCCGACAGCATCAAGTTCGAATCAGCCACAAGCGGCCGACATTCCAGTACCTCCGAACACAATCGGAGATGACGACAGTCAGACGACTGATTCGAATGAGACAGACTCAGAACCTATTTTTGATGAAGACGATGTGAAAGGTTTTGAGAAGGATCCAGACAAGGATCTGGACGATGAGAAAAATTGTTAGTTTGGACGATATGGATTTTTGTGTCGTAGGTCCGAACCAAGCTCCTCCGAGTTTTAACTCGTATGATCCAAAGGGCTTTTCACAATTCTGCCAGTATCTTGCGAAGACAACAGCTAAGAAGACACCGAAGGCAGAGAGTGTGATTACTCCGGAAGTGCTCCGGAAGTATGCAAAAGAGATCAAGCAAGCTAAACTAGAGGAGTTTCGCAGCTTTTTAGATTTTACTGCGATGAAGTATCGTGACCGAAGAAAGCACAAGATCGATAACTATGTTACCGGTCGATGGGTCCTGACCATCAAGATTGACAAAGATGGTAACTTTAAGAAATTTAAGGCCAGATGGGTCTGTCGAGGTTTCCAAGATGCCCAGAAATGGGACCTCCAGACGGACTCGCCAACCGCGACCAGGTATGGTTTTCGCGTAGCATGTCAGCATGCAGCCTCTTCTTTTTGGGACCTGTTACACATCGACTTGAAAACTGCCTTTCTTCAGGGGGAACTTTACGACCTCGAGCGACGCGTTATTCACGTTCAACTTCCGACCGACATCGGATTGCCACCGTATCTCGTCGGATTGTGCACCCGTTCGGTGTACGGATTGAGCGACGCGCCTCGTCGCTGGTGGAATCGACTCGACAAGTTTTTACACTCACTCGGATTAGTTCCGACTCGAGCTGATCGGTGCACGTACGTTTGCTACTCCGGATGTTTGAAGGTTCCTAAGGCTGTGAACTACTCGTCAGAGGAGATGCCAGCCGAACCGGAACTGGTCTCCTTTTACGTAGCAGGTGCGCCGCCGAACGAATTCCACGACACAGCGAAGGAAGTTCGTAGGTCTTTTCTCTGTGAAGAACGTCTGTTTTCGGTGTGTTACGGAAATAGGTCGGAGAAGACGGTGACGCGTAACCAGCTTAAGGCAGAGGATGGAAAATGGACTCCTGTGATAGATCAGGAACTCCAGAATTTCCTTGACTCTGTAGAGCACAAGGCAGGTTGGCACCAATATGCAAATGGCCATGCTCAAGTTGCGTATCGCGCTAAAGCTCTTCGCACTCCCGAACCTACGTATTCGCGTTCACGTTTTTGTTTTCGGACTTGGTGGCTTCTCGAGACAAACAAGGATATCCGAAACGAGAAGAATACAGTGACGTTAGAGGAAGAAGCTGAAACGCTTGTCAGTCTTTTTCTTCCTGCAGAACATACGTATACTGTGACACAAACGCCTCAGCTTACACCTGAAGTTGTGGAAGAGTTGCTTGAGCACTTTATGGACCCTGTGCATGGCAGTAATTCTAAGAATAGGTCACCCATTGGTATGTGTTGTTTACATGTTGATGATCTTTTTGTGACAGGTAATGATATCTTTTTGAAACAGTTCAAGACTGATGTTTACTGGACAACGTGTTGCTTGGAAGATGCAAGAGAAGACCAAGAAGAAGGAGTATATCTCAGTAGAGCAATCCCTTTGTGTTCAAGAGCTGACTGAGATTATCATTCCAAAGGGTTTGAAGGATGAGGACAAGTGTGACAAGGACATGCACACTGCCTTCAGATCCCTTCTTGGCAGCATAAACTGGTTACAATCCAGAACGCAATTCCAAGCATGCTACCAATTCTCAAGGTCAGCATCAGCATCAGCAGGACCTACAATAGGTGATTGCAAGGCCCTGAACAAGCTGTGCAAACAAATCGTGACTGACCCGATGGAGTTACGGTTTTGGCCACTTGAAGGTAGTCCACGTTTAATTGCTATGCCAGACGCCGCATTCAGGAACAACAGTGACAAATCTTCTCAACGTGCTGTGGTTATTTTTATGGGTGAGCAAAGGAAGGCAAAACAGAAAAACACTAAAGGCTCACTTATTTTCTTTGAATCTTCTAAGATCAAGAGAACAACCCTGTCCACAATTGTTGCAGAGTTGTATGCTTTTATGAAGTGTTATGGCACTTGTCAAATGCTTAGAGGCTTGATCAAGGACATTACAGGTGACTCTACTGACATTCACATGCGCACTGATGCTAACAATCTTGTGACTACAGCTAGTACTACTCATGTTCCTGAGCAACAGGAGACTATTCATATGATCCAAATGCTTAGGAAGGAAGCATGCTCTGGTGCAATTGCTGATTTGTCACATATACGCACTCAGTGGTGTCTTGCTGACTGTCTTACTAAGAAGTCTGCTAGTCCTCAAGCTTTGATAGATGCAGTACGCAGTGGTTGTTTAAAGGAAGTTGATGCACATCCACCTTTTAGATCTCTTATTGAGCACAAGGCATATTTGCGTGGATGGCTTCCTACAGTATGCACACATGTTGACTTTTCACATGATGTGTCTTATCTTGGAGATTCTTTGCACTGAGAGCGAGAGGAGAGAATTCAATGCATGTTGTTTTGTTTTTGAGAGAGTCTTTCATGAATTTGTGCCTGCGGCTCAAATTAGCTTGGCAAGATCAGCACTTTTCTTTCGAAGACTATTGCCTTGCATCGTCAACTACCTGTCATTTCTCGGACTCAGGACACCGGCCTCTGACCGGTGGACTCTGTGTCAACAGAGATGGCCGGTAAAGGAGCGTCCAATCCGATCAATATCCTTGAGTATGCTCAAAACTGGTCGTACAGTGTTCCCTGGGGGGAATCTCAGAACTCGGCAAATCGTTTGAGACGCCCACGTACGCTGGTTGAGTTCCAAAAGAACTCAGAGCAGGATGATTTGATCTTAGCTGACATTCTAGCAATGTGTTTGGCACCTGGGAACAATGATAGGTTCGATTTTCGAGTACGGTGGTTCTCAGAGATTGCCAGATGCGCTCTTGGCTATGTCACCCAAGAGGAAGAGGATGAATATGAGAGAAGAAGACAGTTCGTGGCAACAAGAGTCTCGTGGAGGAACAACGAATATGGAAAGATCAGCACGGGGCTCAACTATATGCTACGACACGATCGTTCTCTCGACAGATTGATGGACAGTAGGGCAATGGTAGAGCTTATGCCTCTGATTACAGAGGGAACTGCTCGTATGCCACAACCCTTCACCATTCATCCTTTTGCATTCTTTGCTATATTGCATAGCGATGAGAAGCAAAGATTTCATTTGGTGATTCGCTTGGACAAGAATGTTTGGCACAACACAGGCAATCAATACGATATGCCCTTCTCCATGCGTGTGGGAGTGAACCAAGGGCATACAGGACTCTCATATAACATCAGTCCAGAGAAGTTGAATCACAGATTGACTTCTATTGAGGCAAGATGTTTGGGACATGTTTTTCATGTTACCAAGAAGGAGAACTGTGCCAGCATTGCAAGGTATGGTTTGATGAGAGATCATCAAAGTTGGAATAGAAGAGTAGAGGTGAAGGAAGAGATTATGTTCATTTTATGTACAGCAATCCACAAACTTTGCCTTACATTCCTTTAGGTCCAGGTACAGTGGTTCCAAGGAACTATGATCAGCCTTTGTATGTGAAGCTTGACGTGATTAGTTGGCTTCAAGCAGGACGTCCTCTGTATTTCAGCAACAATGGAGTGGTGCTTGCGCATTGTGATGTAGAGCCCACATACTTGGACATTAGTGTGGATGAACCACGACCACAAGATGCTCCAGAGCCAGCTAAGGAGTTGAGAATCCCTCTGTCCGCAGAGGAGATGGTGAAGCAGGTCGACAGGGAGAAGAAGCAACAAGAAAATTTGCGAACTCAAGACTCTCAAGAGACACAGCATTTGCATGGGAAGTTCTCAGGAGGATCAATGCAAATGAGTCTGGGGTGGAACAAACCAAAAGGCATATGTCTCTTTGGTTAGATGAGCTGACCTTCGATGCCATCGAGAGATTTTTCAGCTCTGACAATCACCCTACACGTGAGTACAATCGTTCACGATTGAGGTCACGTCAGGTGATGCCTGAAGGCCATTATCAACCTGGATGGTCTTTAATTCAACCTAAAGAGATTGATGATCGTGATCCTTGGAGCATCTTAGGCTATAGTGCTCCAATGTTGATTGTCAATGGAGATGGTGCTACCTCGAGGTCTTTGTTTATGGTGCACCCATTGGTTTTGAGCAAGGATCAGGCGAATCTGGTGAAGGCTGATGAGGAAGTGATCCGCTTCGACCACCTTTGGAAGGACATCACTTCAAAAGGCTCAACAGCAAAGACTTCTGGAGAACCTCAACAAGATGAAGAAGATGACTCTGCTCATGTTGCTGAGCGTGAGATGACATGGTTCATTCAGAATGTCAACAACCTGATTCTCAATCCATGGATGGTATATGACATTGGCATGGTATCACTCCATGATCGCCGAGGAACACGTGTACTCCAGAGCACTGGAGAAGACGTGATTCTGGTACGTGATTGGGACAGGTTGACAAGACACCAGAGAGAATATTTTTGTAGAAGGTACAAGTTGCTACGTCCAAGTATCTATGGAACAGAGGAAGACCCCAAGACGTATGCACCCAGTTTTGAACCTGGAGTTTTTCAGTGGATGGAGTTGGCACAAACTGGATACCAACAGTTTTTCTTCATCCGTGCTTGGGAGAATGGACGCCGCTGGGCTGAAATTCTGACAGACCATGGCCTTTATTCTGCAGAACTTTCAAGTTTCTTGGATATGTGCAGAGATCACAAATTGCTGGGTTGGAACTTTGGTATTCCAGAACCTCAGTGGGATAGTTTTGGCAACTCAGTGGAGGAAGCATTTAACACTCCCTTATTTGCCAAATTGCACTATCGTTTCAAGCAGGAGGAAGAGATTGGCCGTGTCATGCACCTTTTGTCTGAACTTGTTTGTGACTTTTTCATCAAGGTGCTTCCCAGGTGGGTTCTTAAGCATTCGATCTTGTGGGAAGAGTTTATGATTTTGGATCCAATTACAAAATTACCGCTTTACAAGACTTCAGAGGCCGCCTTATATGCAGAAGAGGATCCAGAGAAGTATCATACACATTTTGCTATGAACTTCAAGAAATTCCGTTTTTCTGCAAGGGTTGTGTGGTATTTGATTGACCGTGACAGGAACCATTTAGAGAGTTTTCTTCACAACTCCAACAGCAGATTTGTGCAACATGCATGCTATCAACTTCGTGAATATGTTCAGGCGCGTGTTGCAGTTTCTGATCCCTTGTATGAGATGATCAAGAAGGAAGAGTTTGAACGCCAATACAATTCCAAGTTTTTGGAGGCGATTTCTTGCTCTCGCGTTGTAGTTGAGCCTGTAAGTTCAGGGACGTTTGAGCCATCATCGAAGCTGAACTTAAAGGTACTACAAGACATCCTGAAGGGTATCTTCAAGATCCAGAAGGATGAGGAGCTTGCCAGAGAACGTGAGAAAGAAGAAGAACAGGCAGCTCAAAACATCTCAAACTTGATGGCAGATGATATGGAGCTTGATTTTGATGATGACAATGTACCAGTATGGCGCTCCATTGTCAACAAGTATAGAGAAGGGGATCCGGTGTTACAGGGAGAAGCAGTGAAGATTACTCATCTTTTTAAGGATAAAAAGGTCAATGAGAAGGCAACAGAGTTTTTCAGTTCAGAGAGGACAGATTATTTTGAGACCTCAGAATCTCTTCCAAGAACCGTGGGAGAAAATCTTGTAGAGGACTTGCTCACCAAGGATGTCGCAGAACAAGCCTTTGAGGCAGGTGAAGAAGTTCCTCCTTACACAAGAGTCTCCACTATCACTGGTGAGACCTTTACTGGTAGTATGGAGATCACAGAAGGTGAAGATATGGAAGAGGAAGTCCATGAAGAAGATCCTGCAGTTGAACTCGTAAAAGACGAAGAAGTCTTTGATGAGAATACAGGTGTTTTTCCTTCAGAGGACATGAAGATGGAAGTGGACCAGGAGGAAGCCAAGGATGAGTCAGCACCACACTTTCTGTCAAGAGAGATAGGTGAGG
>CAXIVM010000251.1:51045-98340 GCA_964035705.1 Porites rus | reverse complement strand
TGAATCCATCAAACACCCAGGTCACCGTGACCGATCCGCTCCAAGAGACCAAACACGTGCAGTGGATTATCCACTCATACTCCCTTGACTTGGCCCCCCCACCACAGTCCCCGGCTTCCTCCCCCTTGTGATTCTGCCCCCTACAAACCTCCGCTTCCGACCCATGCCCTCGCTCTCGCGAACCGGCAACCGCTCCAGGTTGGCGAAGCTGTGTGGCTCCTACGAGGCGCTGCGGCGATCGCATCCCGGAGCCCTGTTGATGGCGCTCACAGGCGTCGAAGCATCGAACGCGGTTCGATCGATGGGGGGCGGGGGGTTCGTTGAGCCGAACACCCCCAATAGACCTGTTGAAGTTCAGTGCCTTGGGTAGGCTTCGTGAACTCCTGTTCAACTTCAAGCAGGTTCTTGAAACGGAGCTCCAATAGATAAATCAAAACTGCCATGTTGTTTTCTTGACAGATCTGAAAGATGGTGTAGATGCTTGTGCACCCTTATACTGCCTTACTGTAATTCTTTTGCTTGACTGCTAGACCTTAGCCTGTTGCCACCTATTGGAAAATGAAAGGAAGATCAGGAGCGATCATGCAAAACCCTGCCTTGGACGCCAGGTCAGGGCGATAAGCTGCTCCACTGGCGGAAAGACAACGGGTGGTGGTCAGCGTGGCGATGCTCGGATGGTTTCAATTTTCAAGGGATTTCTAAGACTACTCAAGGTACTCAAGACGAAACAACGAGGGCCGAGTCCGAGGGCTTGGAATTTGCATGAAGATTCAATCAAGATCATAGGCAGTAGTAAGGCCATCCAAACTGAAACAACAAATTGCCGTTTGTTCAGAGCGGTTGCTAGCCATATAATATAGCGGCTCATTCATGGGCAACGAAGGGATGTTGGATCTGTTGTACTGCGTCGTGTCCTGGCCAAGCGTCCATGTGGTGCTTGCTTGTTGGTGTTATCCTCAGCTTTCCCGAGGGCAGGTGCTTCCGCCCGAAGATGCTGCAGCTCGCATGGGAGAAAGTCATTCACCTGGACTCCACCGACGCTTGCATCAAATATGCTGCACAATTGTAAAACATGAGTCTCATGGCATTGGAACAGGCTGGTCCAACCACAGCCCAACTTGTTGCCAGCAGTGGCAACATCGGTGCCGGATTGCGCTATACTGTAACTTCTTAGCAAGTGCTTTGTGGACTTTCCCCATAACATCCCATAACTGTTGAAACATTTACATTTATAGTTTATGTTGATTATAGTTGTGCAAGTGAGCTGAGGTGGATCGGAAGGGTTAACTTGCAGTCAAGAGAGAACTTTTCTTTTTTGCAAGAGCTTTTCACAGCCCATGGATTTTAGAGAAGAAATATGAAGAAATTGCTGTTGGCCTCTAGCATGTCCATGTGGGCGGAACATAGACCACGACATTTCGCGGCTCCAACGCGTCAGGCCGAGTGACCAAGATCCGCCCGCTCCGGTGTGTCCTACAACGCATGGGTGGCGCAGCCGCACGGGTCACCAGGCCAAGAGGTCCACCTAGTAGCGTCCTTGCTCCTAGTAGCGATGCCCTTTGCTCATAGTAGTGTCCTTGTTCCTAGTAGTATAGCCAGGAGCCCCATTCGCAGCGTCCGATCGCTCCTAGTAGCTAAAACAGTATGTGCTTAGATACCATTTACTGAACATCTAAGAGAAGGACAGAGGGTACCTGAAGAAGCTCCTTGAATTGTGGCACTTTGTTTCATGTTTTCTTCACCTTTTCAGGGTAGTAGACTATTTCACTGGGGAGTTGTTTGTTTTTGTCTTTTTTCCGGTGGGGGCTGGGGAGATGCTGGAAAGAAGATGAGGGAACTCCTTCAATGCTGCGTGGGCTCTTTGCCTGATACTGGTGGGCTGGCGTAGGCTTGCGTACGCTGCTGTAGGCGGAGGCCCTCGCAAAATAAGTTGTTTGCATGGGATTGTTTCGTCGGAGTGGAAGCAAAGATACTCATGACATATCTATAATGAAAACATGATAGATCATCTTCGCCGTTTGCCATTTGCTCGCGAAGGGCGTAGGCATCCCGTGTAGTAAGCTTCCGCATAGGCAACCTTCTCCATGGTGTAGGCTACGCGAAGGCTTGTGGATTGAAGCCTGCGTAGTATAATGTAGTGTATCAGCTCCAAGCCAAGCACCAAAAAACACCACTCATTGTTAATCTAGGATCTACAGTAAGTGCGCAAATTTGAATGGTCTTACTGGGAGTGGCAAGGTGTCATGGAGGATGCTGTGCAAAATCTCCACACTCACTCTCGTTGGACAGATTGTTGCTCAGACATTTATCATGTTTGATGTCAACGAGGATTCACTGAGCCACATATGCAGTCCAAATATGTATACACATGTCACCATGTCACACTGTCATTTTCCACAGCAGGTGGAACGTGGCACCAGCACGAGGACTTTTTGACACTGTTGCGTGACCTCCATCGACAAAACGTGCTCTTGCTGGCGTGGCAGTTTCCAGGCCACAGATCTCAGGAAGAGGAGCCTGTGGGTGACCGTATGACGATCCAAGAGAATAGGGCAGTGTTTGCAGTTGATTGAATGTTCAACGGCTATGCTGCAATTAACCATCATTGCACCCAGACTACTGGAACCTGCTGACAAACCCTCAGAAGTATTGAAGCAACAGCTGGCATCATGAAATCTTCATAGAACAGAACAGACCTTGTCAAAAAGTCCATTGTCCATTGTCGTCAACTCCTCGGCGACAACAGTAAGGCATCAGTAAGGCAAGCCTGTGTCCCAGTTTTGGCAAGAAAGAAGGACTCTTTCTAATGACTTTCTGAGCGTCTCTCTGAGACCATCATCAAAGTTTTTTCCCCAATGATGTAATCTTGTGGTCTTTAGCCATATAGTAAAGTTAGTCCAGGGTTTGGAGGAGATTCGGAGTAGCCTCGAAACGGGTTCTCCCAGGGTTCCCAAGCAAGGTTCCCAGGTTTGGGGTACCAAGCAAGGTTCCCATTCCCAAGGTTCCCAAGCAAGGTTCCTTGGACCTTTGGCGCTGGCTGTCGAAATGTGTCGTGGGCATGACATGAATCAAAAGCACACTTCTGACATAACATGTGGACCAAGAGGGTAAAGCTAACTTGATAGTGGTTTTCAGACAAATTGTGAACAAATTGAATGGTCTATCGACCCTTTAGATCTGAGATAGGGGCTAGAAAAGGGGCCAGGTTTGCTTCGTTAATTCATTACCAAGATCTCACATGTGTTTTATTGCTGCTGGGGATGTTGAACAGCGTCCGTGGCTCCCGACCTTGCGCCTTACAGGCGACCGGCCACCAGATGAGGAGCTGCCAGCGCCCCGGGAAGACCCACGAGATAACGGGCTGGCGCAGGCAGGGAGACGGACAAGCACTGGCAGGTCTGACTCCAACCAGAGGTCCCAAAACTGATTAATATGAAAGACAGTATGTGTATATGGTAAACGTCCCGTAGTTTAAAACGAAACACCGTTCGCGTTCTTGATCGCAGTGTTTCGGCCTCAGCTGCGGATGAACCACCGCTCCCGCGATTGCGCTTGCTCCGCTTGCGCAGCGCTGGGACGTGTGGCAGCGGTTGTGGTCGACGAGGAGACGAGTGGAGCACACAGGGACTACATCGCCAAGGTCCTTGAACGTGCTTACACTAAGATCCTTGAGCGAGGACTGGAGCTCTTGCGTGAGGAGCGCAGAGCTGAGGGTGACAGAGGGGCTCCTGGCCACGGGGAGCCGGTGATTGGGCCTGCAGAGCCACCTGCAGGTTCAACAGGTGAGGTAAAGGAGGAGAAGGCCGAGTGCGAAGAGGAAGCGCCAAAGAAGAGGAAGAGGAGGAAGCGCCGTCCCAAAGAGGAAGAAGAGAAAGCCACAGAGGAGGAGGAGAAGCCCGCAGGTGAAGAGAAGAGAGCAGAGGAGGAAGTAGCAGCCGACAGCCCAAAAGCATCAGAGACTCCTGGACCATCCACTGAGGGAGTCAAAGAGCCTAGTGAGAGAGATCCCCGAGCACCTCTACCTCGTAATCCAAAGCCCAGTACAAATCCTGCTATCTCGTTGAAGGAGAAGAAGACAAAAGGTGGGTGTGCAGCAGAAAACGAGGGCGAGCCGAGGTTGAGGTTGAAGCCAAAGGCCAAGGGAAGACCCAGAAGGTCGAGAAGCCGCTCCAAAGCCCGTGATCAGAAGGACAAGAAGAAGAGGAGGAGTCCAAGCCCGAGGGACGATCCAGCAGGGGGAGACAGGGGTGTCTCCTCGTTTACAGGTGCAGAGGCTGGCGAAGAAGAGGCTGAAGAAGGAGGACCTCCTGGAAATTGGGAGGAGAGGCCGGAGCTTGCAAGAAGGCCCAAGTCACCAGATCATCCTCCTCCTCTACCACGCCGACCCAGTAGAGGACAGCTGTGGATTGGGCCCATCAGAGCACACAAGAACAGACCACCACCCAAAAAGAACAAAGGGGTGAAGAAAGACTTGAAGAATCAGAGGTATTGGGAACGGAGGAGGCAGCAGGCTTGGGAGGAGCGGCAACGTGCTTACAGAGGGTATTACCGACGGTGATGCCCCCGAGGAGGAGACCAGCAGCCGCTGGTGAGAGAGTGGGCGCCTTGAGGAGGCCTGCAGCCGCTGGTGCACGAGAAGGAGACGGTTGGGAAAGAGCGGGAGAGGTAAGCAGTGATACTCTCCTGGGGTGGCAATGGGTCCATCTACGCGGCAGATATTGGGACGAGGAGGTCGAGGTCATCGGCAAGGTTATGGATATCAAGAGAAAGGACACAGGCCGGGAAATTCTTTTGAAGGCCAGTGGGACGCCATCGGAGAGCCTACTGAGGGCATTGAGTGGTGTGCCAAGCAGGCAGTTGAGGGTGCACCTCTGCCCGGAGCCCTGTCCTGCACTGGTCTGGGAGGAGGCTTACCTTCATTGCAGCCAAGTACGCGAGGTAGAGCGAGGGAGCCTGGGATGGAGCCAGACTCTCGAGGCGGCTGTGGAGAAGGAGGACGACGACGAGCTGCGTCAGCTTCGGGCCAGTGCAGAGGAGTTGAGGCTTCGTGGAAAAGGAGTAGGGGGCCAAGCAGAGAAGCCAAAGAAGAAGGAGGTGTCTCCTGGGTCATCGGGAGACGAGGCAAAGAAAAAGAAGAAAAAGAGGAAGAGGGCTGCCTCCCGAATCCAGGCCAGAAAGGGTTTGGACAGCCTGTTTGGAACTACGGGGCTCGATCCGAAGGCAGAAGTCCGCCGAAAGGTGAAGAAGAGGGCCCGTCGAGTAGCTCGACGGACTCGAAACAAGAAGCGGGGGAGCTCATCTTCGGATGGCAGCAGCAGTTCGAGCTCAAGCCCGGAGAGTTGCGAGGTGGACGACAAAGACCTGTTCGAGCCCGCTACATCAACGCAGAGGGTGTGGAAACAATGCCCAGGTGTATTGACAATGACGATGATTGCCGAGGCAAAAGAAGCTCTCCTGAGCCAGATGGGCACCCCGGGCGAACCTATGGATGGCGCGGTGCCTGCAATAGCTACCCAGTATGTTCGACAGATATTGATGCCAACAATGAGCGGCCCGGTGGCACGGGAGTCCCATCATTGGGGACTCCTGTTGGACCTTTTGTTGACCGGCCAGGTAGCCGCCGCAGCAGACCTGGGAGCCCAACGTCTCAAGGCGTTGGAGGGACACGCCAAGGGCATGAAGCCAGAGTTGCTGAGGCAGTTGGAGCTGGTAGCACAGGAGAGGCCGTCATTGAGCAGTGCAACCGAGATCATGAAGGCGGGTCGACAAGCCAGCGAGGAGCAGAAGGTGCTTCAAAAGGCGAGTGTCCGAGATGGGCAGGACAAAGGAAAAGGCCAGTGGAGCGAATGGAGGCCAAGATTCGAGAAGGGCGAGAAGGGCGGAAAAGCAGACAAAGGAAAGAAGGCCAAGGGCGAGGGGAAGAAGAAGGCTACATAGATGCGGGCTTCAGCAATGCGGGCTACAAGGAGGAGAAGTACAGTGGCTTTGAGAGTGGGCTTTCACGGGAGGGGCTCAGTGGCAGGGCCTCTCCTGGTATTTGGGACAGTGGCGCAAGACAACATGGGGCTCCTGGAGGCGCCCTGGCTCCTGGTGGCAGGGAGCTAGGGAAAGATCAAGGGAGCATGGTTTTTGACGAGGTCGAGGGTGCACCTACAGCTCGACCTTCGAAGTCTCACGAAATTGATGATGGTTTTTTCCAGCAGCATCCCCAACCTGGGACTACAGGACTTCTACATGGAGACACTGGGACCGGGGTTGGAAGTGACCCGCTGCATCTTTCGAAGCCGCCTGGTACAGCTGAGGTATTTCGCAGGGCCTTGGGCACGATGATGTGTGACGACAAGATGCGCTCCAACATGGGCAAGGCTACCATGGCTCAGGGAGACCTACTGCCTCTGCCCGTGCCCCAGGATGACCTGCAGCTGGCAGCGACCGTTGCTAGCCTGAACCATCTGGGAGGCTGGAACAACCCGCCTCCCGGAAGTGTCACCTCAGACCTTCAGCAGTCGGCTTTGAAAAATTTGTGCGAGCTGGTGCATAGACATCGCATGTGGAGCATAGGTGAACATGACATTTGCTTTGACGATTTCTTTAAAAGAAAGTCGGTTGACTACCTGGGTGACGAAGTGAAAGTTGCAATGACGGTGAACTGGCGTGCTGTGTGTGACTCTTTCCCCCAAGAAGTAGGTTGCCTTGAACTTGAACGGTTTTGTCGGCTTGGAACCCTGGAGTACGTGACTCAGTTCGAGGACTTCCTTTTACCCCCAGAAGACTGGAAGTATGTGAAACCGCCTAGGGTTATGGTGGAAAAAGATGGGTGGCCGGAACTTTGTCAAGGACTTGTGGCACGGAATGTTTGTGATTGAGGACCTGTGTCACGTGGAGGGCAAGCCATTATTGAGAACGGCATGTTCTCAGTAGGAAAGGGGGAATTCAAAAACGGATTGGAAACGCAACGGCTGATTATGAACCTGATACCAGTGAATGCCCTATGTCGTCCTCTTGCTGGGGATATTGGGACACTCCCGGGAATTGCGGGATTGTCTGGGTTCCTCCTCGAGGCGGGGGAGGTGGTGCTCCTTAGCAGTGAAGACATTCGTTGTTTCTTTTATCTGTTCGGAGTGCCGGCCAAGTGGCGCAAGTACTTGGGGTTCAACAAACTGGTGCCTCCTGAGCTGGTTCCACAACACTTGGTTGGAAAGGACTGTGTCTTGGTGGCAAAGGGTTTTACCGATGGGGTTCTGAATAGTGTGTCCATCGCACAGCATGTTCACAGGAACGTGGTGAAATGGGCAGGCATGGCAGTGTAGGTGGTGAGCGTGAGATGCGAAAGGATCGTCCCCTCAGTTCGGGCAGTGCACTGTACAGGGTCTATCTAGACAACTTTGACTTCTTGGAGCGGACCGAGAGGGGGTTGGCAGAGAAGATCAAAGGTGGAGTTGCTGATCCCGTCCAGCAAGTGCGACAGCAGTACGGAGAGCATGGGCCTGCCCCGGCACCCAAGAAATCAGTGCAGCGTGCTTTGCAAGGTGAGGTACAAGGTGCCTGGTTGGACGGTGAGGCTGGGTTGCTACCCCCAAGCCTGAGAAGGTTCAGGTCTACTGTAAGCTAGCGGATGAGTTGCTTCGACGAGGACAGTGCACGCTTCGGGAACTTCAGGTCGTGTGTGGGGGCTTCATCTATATTGCATGTTCCGTAGGGCACTGCTGGGCTGCTTGAATGAGGTGTTCGTGCACATGCAGCGCTTTGAAGGCGAAGCGCCCGTGGTGCGTCTGGCATTACCATGGTCGGTGAAGGTGGAGCTTTCGAGGTTTGTTGCTTTGAGCCCCCTGGGCCAGATGGACTTCCGGACGTCGGTCGATGGTGTAGTGACTTGCTCCGATGCCTCAACGCAAGGTGGCGGTGCCTGCTCGTCGGTTGGGTTGAGTGACTATGGCATGGCCGCATTGAATTCCGAGGTGAGAGGTGATGTCCCGGAGGCTCATGACTTGGTGCAGGTCTTGACGGTAGGGTTGTTTGATGGCATAGGTGCTCTGCGGGTGGCCTGTGACATACTAGGACTTCCTATGGCTGGTCATGTCAGCGTCGAAAAAGACCCCAAGGTCGGCGAGTGGTGGAAAGCTTTTTCCCAGAGACAGAGTTTTTGACGATGTGGTTGAGTTTGGGGCTGATGAGGTGGCTCAACTGGCTCTGAAGTATAGCAACGTGGGCGTTGTCCTGGTCGGTGCGGGACCCCCGTGTCAGGGGGTCAGGGGTTGAACGCAGACCGGAAAGGGGCAATCAAAGATGAGCGAAGTTCTTTGTATGTTCACGTGCCACGCATCTGTACTCTGTTTCGTCAGGCCTTCCCTTGGGCACAAGTTCACGAGCTGATTGAAAATGTAGCGTCCATGACAGGTGAAGACAGGGCCCTGATGAGTAGTGCTTTTGGCAAGTGTCCTTTCCGGATCGATTCCAAGGGGATAGCGTTGTGCTCGCGGCCCCGTCTGTATTGGATCAGTTGGGACTTGTCGGAGGCAGAAGGCGTGGAGACTTCGCAGAACCATGAGGACGGGTTTCAGGCCTACTCCACGGTGTCATTAAAGGCTGAGGTTGAAAGCAGGTGCTTTCTTGGAAAGAGGTGGTCCTCCGGGAGGGCTGCAACCTCCCGACGTTCACTACTTCTCGGCCGAGAACATCGCCCGGACGTCGGCCAGAGGTATTAACTCTTGTGAAGACCATGAACTACAACGCTGGTCCAGGATTCATACCGCTTCCCCCGTACCAATACAAGGACACCATGGTTTGTGGAATAAAAAAGGTGAATGGAGGCGTCCAGGGGTACAAGAGCGGAGGTCATCATGGGGTTCCCTTGGATTACACAAAAAACTGTGTCGTCAAAGCCGAGCAGAAGGGTCAGGACTACAATGACGCACGGCTGACCTTCCTTGGTAACTCCTGGCAGGTGGGAGTAGTAGCTTGGCTCATTTTACAGCTGATGCATCCTTTGGGACTATGCCGAAAGTGGACTTTGCAGACTTTGGTGGAGCAGTTCACACCAGGTCGAGGAGTTAGCTTTTACCACGTCCTCATGCGACCTCCTTTTCCATGTCGTCAACATACACCCCCGGGACAGGAACGGATGCTTTGGTGAAAAAACTCATGGGTTTGACTGGCTTCCAAGGGAAAGGACCTCATGGTTCATGCAGGTAGTGACCCCCTACCTCGGCACTGTAGACTGAGAGCTAGCATCCCAGGCCGTCTCTGGAGGTGGAAAGAAATTAGTGGGTGGACATGGAAACATCCGGGTGACCACATCAATTTGTTGGAGCTTAGAGCTATCCTGACCACAGTACGCTGAAGATTCTACGTGGCCACCGTCTCCGCATGCGCTTCCTACACCTCACAGACAGTCTTGTCTGTCTGCATGCTCTGACTCGGGGGCGGAGCTCGAGTCGAAAGCGGAGCTCGAGTCGAAAGCTCAGAAGGACCATACAACGCCTGAACGCCTATCTTCTTGCAGCTGATCTTCATCCCCTGTGGGGATACATACACACCTCTCAGAACCCCGCCGACCGTCCGAGTCGGCGACCCGTCAGGCGCAAATGGGCAAAATAGGTAAAAGGGTTCTAGAAGGTCAGACGCGAGAAGACAGGCAAAAGGTTCGAAAGAGTTTAGGTTCACTGAGGTCCCTGACAGTGTCAGACAAAACAAGAAACCGATACGATGCAGCCACCGGCAAGTTCTTTTCATGGTTGGACGAAAATGAGCTGGTGCTTCCACGAAAACGAGAGCACCTGGATGGGCTGCTAGCAGAGTACGTGGAGCATCTCTGGTCGGATGGAGCAGGCCGTGCTCAGGCCTGTGACACTCTTGCTGGCCTACAAGATCGGGATCCTAAGTTGAAAGGACACCTCCAGTTGTCTTGGCGACTTCTGCGCACGTGGAGCACCAATGAAATCCCCAACCGTGCGCCCCCTCTGCCTCAAGAAGCCCTTCTTGCCATGTTTGGCTGGTCCTTTTTTCATGGTCATTTCAGCTTTGGCGTGTCCTTGCTTGTGGCCTACTATGCTATGTTGCGCACCGGAGAAGTTCTGCACCTTAAAAACTCCCACATCTACATGACCGGACCCAAGACCCCTGCAGTTATTTCCCTGGGAATGACAAAGGGAGGAAAGCGAACCGGTGCTGCTGAGAGCGTGACCCTCTCCAGTGGGGATGCCCTGAAGTGGTTGTGGATGTGGAAGACCGCCAACAAACCCCATGCTAGTTTGTGTCCCACGAATGCCAAATGGCGACAACTATTCTCAACATGTCTCACTGCCCTATCTTTACAAGCGTTCCAATTCCGTCCCTACAGCCTCCGTAGAGGGGGCGCAACATTTTGGTTTTCCCGGCACGGTAGCCTCGATAAGTTGATGATTGCCGGACGATGGCAAGCTGTGAAAACAGCCCGAGTGTACATAAACGAGGGCTTAGCAGTTTTAGCCGAACTACACTTACCAAAGGCAAAACTTCGTCCTTTCACCCAGGTGTTTCACTCTGGAATCCGTCCTCAACACTTGAGCGCGAACAAGCGCAAAGAAAAGGGGGAGTTGGAAAGGGCAGTTGGGATCTCTTTTTTGCAAAAAATGTTTTAAAAAAACTGCATCGGCCTAGGGCTCTCGGCTAGGCGAGAGGCCCTAGGGGATGCGAGGGGTAAGGAATCTGTCCGGCTAGGTGGACGGATTCGCTTACTGAGCCTCATGAGGGAAGAATGGACTAGTGAGTCAGTGAGAGACTCCGGTCAAGTCAGGGAGAGGACTTGACCTTGAGACATCATTTTTATGACCAAACTGCGGAGCGCGTCAAAACAAAGACGGTGTGAGTTTTTGGTAAACGTCCCGTAGTTTAAAACGAAACACCGTTCGCGTTCTTGATCGCAGTGTTTCGGCCTCAGCTCCCGCCCACCCGGCCCGGCTGAGCTGGTTGCCTTCCTGAGCTGTTGCCGTAAGGGCAGTTGGGATCTCTTTTTTGCAAAAAATGTTTTAAAAAACTGCATCGGCCTAGGGCTCTCGGCTAGGCGAGAGGCCCTAGGGGATGCGAGGGGTAAGGAATCTGTCCGGCTAGGCGGACGGATTCGCTTACTGAGCCTCATGAGGGAAGAATGGACTAGTGAGTCAGTGAGAGACTCCGGTCAAGTCAGGGAGAGGACTTGACCTTGAGACATCATTTTTATGACCAAACTGCGGAGCGCGTCAAAACAAAGACGGTGTGAGTTTTTATATATATATTATATATATATGTGTCAACTGGCTGAAGGATTCAGTTTTGTCACCAAGGATGCAAGCTTTTAACTAACTTGCGATCGCTTGCCATGTTGCAAGCACAAGAAAAATCGCCAACGTTTGCCGAATGTTGTTCTACATTCAACAAGCGCGAGGCAAAGGAGACCTTCTTGGCGATCACTTTCTCGGCGTGGACGGGTGGCTTCTTGGCTTTGGCGGACAATCTCATCACCAGCGACAAGGGGGTGACCAGTGGTACCAAGGAGCCAGCTTGTTTGATGGTTAAGATTCAAGATGTTGTTTGTTTTTTTCAGTAAGGCCCTTTTGTGACGCTTAGGTGTTTTTTTCAAAGAAGCAGCAATAGCAAGCACTTTTGAAGAACTCTTTTCTTAGATTTGAAGATTTGAAGAGGTCCTTTTTTGGAGGCTTGCAACTAGCCTGAAGCTTGATTTCTGGTACATTTTCTCCCATGTTAGTCACGCTGAAACAGGAAGATACTAAAATTGATTTTGCAAGACTGCCTTCCTCCTTCGTATCAATCTGGTCACAAGGCCTTTAACCTTGATCTAAAAAGTATCAACAGTCCAAAATCCCGTGCAATGCACCCTTGCAGATGGACTGCCTTTTGAATCCGTTTAAACTTCAAGAGCCACAGTTGTGGCTGTAAGCCTTGATGATCAGGAAACACTTTCTTGACCGCTTTTGTGCTGCATTTGTAAGGTACTCTTTAGAACGACATGGTTGAACAGCACGTTCTTGTCAGTTGCTGCCTTGCATCCTTTTCTTTCAGTTATATTCATTCTTCAGTCATGTCCTTCATTGAATTGCTTGTCTTTTTGCGTTTGAGCAAGAGCAATAAGACCGCCCCACTGCAAAATTTCAATGGACATGATGTTTTCATCCCCTGTGAGGGTTGCAACGCTCTGTTGTGCTCTGTTGATGCTTGGGGGTCCTGAATTGAAGAAAACAGCCCTCAAGTCCATTGCTGCTATTTTATGCCTTATTCTGTTAAACCTGGTAGAATCAAAGCTTGCAGAAGGCTGAGAAGTCAGATGCCTCCCCAGGAGAATATGACGAATGAACGCACCAACACCGGTTTGATTAGTGCCTTGATGCTCACCATTGTTTTGCCCATGAGCTTCGAAAGCTTCAACGACTGGCTGGAGGAAGACTACGTGGCTTCGCAGCAGGATGTTCCAATTGTATTAATGTGGGTGAATGTATCATAACTCATAACATAGTGTTCCTATTTCACCACTTGTACTAGTGGTTGCTGGAACCTGAACGACTGTGAAGCATCCTTTCCAAGCCATCATTTTTTGGGTTTTGGGTTCCCTGTCCAATGAGTAGACATCTTGGATTCTCGTGCTGTTAGATTTCTAGGTCGGAAGCGGCTATATCTTCCAAGATAGCTACATTGGGCAACAACTCACGGAAGCACAGATCCAGCGCCCTGGCTGACCTGGTAGCGTGGACGGGCGGATGCTTTTTGGGAATGATTGGAAGAAAACGCAAGTGGATCTAATAATTCAAAAGACATTCAGAATTATACAGTACACATTTGGTAATGTAAAAACATAGAACAGCTGGAAAACCTTGGTTTCGTCGAAATCCATTTGCATATATATATATATATGTTTTATTACATTGTCAGACCAGGCTCTTCTACACTTTGAACTCATTGAACGTTCCCAGGCTGGTTCTTCTAGTGGGGCATCCGGATTAACATGCGGTTGCTGTGTGCCTTGAAAAGCACCCGCCATTTTCAGGACGATCAATCGATCGGATATCGTGTTTGTTGTTTGTTTCCTCGCTTGTATTGATCAAAAACCGTTAAGTCATGATAGACACAACTTGCCGCCCCAGCTTCAACGAGGAGTGCCCTGGCTGGTTTGAATGACTTTGCATTGATCTTCTATGTGCTTGGCACTTTTGGATTTCTTGCCTCCACCGTGTTGACCGTGACCTTGTTGCTGTGTGTGGGGGAATTGTCCACTGATACAGGATGCGAGGAGTTCTTGCGCAAGGTGGGCAGGGGGACAAGAGCACCATACCTCTTGTTCATGGCCGGCTGCGCCTTTGCAGTTCCTGCCGTAGTCCGCTATGCAGTCAGCAGCAGGACTCTTCCTGGCCTCATCATAGTTTGCCTCGTGCTGTTAGTGATGTCCTTCATGGTGATTGGCTTCTCCTACTTCTACGTATCGAGTCTTAGACTGAAAAGCTTTTTGGCCCTACTAGTATGGAAGATCTACGTAGTTTTCTCCTCACTCCAAAAAACATTCATTCAGGCTAGTTTGATCTAGTTTGAGGGAAAAACGAATTTTCCCAAAGATGAATGAGACCCTTCACCCCCAGAAATAAAACTAGCGTTGTGGCAGGATGGACATATAAACAGTGTTTCCCGACCCGTAGGATCGCTTCCTAGATTTTCAGAACTTAGGACTTGAGAACCTGCTACGCCCGCTAACTCAACCCAAGTATCCCTTCACCACCAGCTCAACACCTGTGGTCCCAGAGCAGCCCTTCTGCGCTAGTTTGACAAAATGAAGAGTAGGAAGTAGCGGCGTAGAGCCCACGTCCATTGCACTCTCAATTTGGTGTCCAAATGAAATTGGGGCTGTAGCCAGCTCCACATCACCATCATTATCAACATCATCATCATCATCACCACCATCACCATCATCATCGTCGATCATCATAGATCATCATCATCATCATCATCATCATCATCATCGCCATCGTCATCATCATCACCATCGTCATCACCATCATCATCATCATCACCATCATCATCATCATCAGCATCATCATCATCACCATCATCATCATCATCACCATCATCAGCAGCATCATCATCGTCATCATCACCATCATCATCTTCATCACCATCTTTCTTTCGAGACGCCCTCTGTTCGAAGAGGTGGCGTTGACCCCTGGGTGAGATGGGTCAGCACTTCAACCCCGTAGGGTCAGCTGAACGATCTATGGATGCAACGCCAGCTGAACACTTGAGTCCTTAGCGTTGGCGATCTGCGCAGCTCGAAGAAATCGGTTGAGCACTCCAAAATTGAGCAGGCACGGGCAGACATGCTCGTCGAGCGGCTCTTTCCTAGCATAGTAGGGATGGCAGGCGCATACGCGGCCCGGCAATGCCCTCATCATGATGGCGTAGCGCAAGTTCTCCATCATCTGATCCTTAGTTAGAAGTGCCAGCGAGCCCGCAGTGGTGATGGGACCATCAATGCACCACCATTCTGGCTGTTCAGCCAAAGGAGACAGCAGTTCCTCAGTACGATGTCCCGCAACGAGGGGATCACAACCGGCGGCTTGGCATCGTCCAACATGTACCATATTGCTCCATCCCAGAGTGCTGTCCTGTAGTGTCCCGAGTGTGGGTCACCGCCCAAAATGAATCAGTGAAGTACAGAAGAAAAATCGGTGATGTCCATTGCAGCTTCTGGAAACTTTTCTGTCCTTCATGGTCGAGTCGATCGATTTGCATGCACAGCAAGTCGGAGACCCCAGATAGTGCTTGCAGCCCGTATGATTCTAAGCCTAAGCTCCATGTGGTGACCCGTTCTTGCAATTCAGTGGTATCACCATTTTTCCCATCGCATAGGTACAGTTTCACTGGACAATGGTGAGAGCCGTGAGGCAACAGGAAATGCGCAAAATCAACAATATCATGTTGTTCAAAGGGCCGTTCCCAAGCTTGCAACAATGTCAGCCATGGTCCGTTGGACCAGAGAAGCAAAGGCTCAGCTGGTGAGGTGGAAAGCAGCTGCTGAAATACCTCTGGTAGGATCTCCCACTGACTTTCCATCAAAGGTCCCACTTTGATGGACCTGCATAGTTGCGTTCATGTAGCAAGCATTGCGCGGGTTGCATAGCCCCCTTAGATGCATGCGATCTGCAGTGATCACATGGCTTGCCCAGATGATTGGCCAGTGGTGTCCTCCGCAAGGTTGCCTGGCGCATCCTTCCCATGATCAATTGCCATAGGCTTGAGTGAGCCAGTTCCTGCCAAATGGAGTGCATCTCCGCTGAGTGTCGATGTGACATGGCCAATGAGAGGCGCCACGGAATCACCTGAGGATTGGTGCTCTGGTCCTTGTTCAGGTTCTGCTGTATTTGGGCGTTGTGTCGAAGCGCTCCAAATCGAATGATGAGGGAGTGCTGTTCCTGCGACGTCAGGATGGTCAGGGCTGCTGGTGCATCTCCAGGGCCTTCTGTGTGGGATTCCACTGACGTACTGGAATTTGGCCATGGCCAGTCCTCTTGGAGGGAGAGTCGAGCCAGGGTCTGAGCGATGTTGCGAAGATCCTCTGGCTGAGAGGTCTGCTGGTGATGCTTGCGAGCTTTGCCTTTTCCCTTGCCTTTGGTGTTGGATTCTGGGGGGTGATTTCAACGCCAGTCTTCGACATCAAGCTCACTGTGTTGGACTTAGTGACTTTGCTACGGACACAGGTTTTCCACAAAGATGCCACCGTGTTTCGCCAACTGTCGCAGGACTTTTCCCTCGCTGCCCTCAATACTTGGTCACCAGGACTTGGGGCTACGTACAAGGGACCTCGACAAGCAGAATCCAGAATTGATTTCATTTAGGTTCAACAACGCGACGGGGACACGGCTGCACGGCGCATCACCTACCTGCAGGAATTGCCGCAGATGATGTGGCTACATGATGACCATCAACCCCTGCTTGGTGGTATCCCCTGGAGACGGTTCTACAAGCCATCCAACCACCAAGGTCTCAGTAAACTTCAACGGACGACCCTTCAACTTCACTGCGAAGCTGATACGGAGGATTGGCAGAACTTTGTTCATACTCTCCAATGGGACCCTACTTCACCGGCCCTACCTTCCCTGAATGATGCACTACTTCAAGTCTGTCAGACCTTCAAACCGATCGTCCGGCCTGCTCAGGATTCCTGCACTACGAGGTGGCAATGGGCCCTGAGCAACTCTCCTGCACCTCTGTGGAGACCTACAGTCAGAGCTTCTTGATCTTTATCGGGATGGCGTGGGCGATTGAACACCAACAACAACATAGACGAGACAGACTACAGTCTATCATCGACACCGCCATGAAACATTCGGCCAGCAACAAGACGCATCACTATTTCAAAACGATTCACACCTCGACTCCCAAAGTCTACACGCAAAGGCCACACCTTCGAGGTTCTAACGGGCAACTTCTTTCCCCGCTGGAGGAAATGACCATGTTGGGTAACCACATGACGGACCTCTATAAGGACAACCCCACTCAGTTTCCTAGCTTTGTTGTGGAGCGTTCACCGGCGGCAGCGGACGACATTGCCTTCGAACTTGGTCAGTTGGAAGGAAGGAAAGCAGTTCCTACACACATTGCTCCTAGGTTTTCTCTGGAAGGATCTTGCCCTAGCGATCAGCCCTCTGCTGGAAGGTTGGTGGATCGTGTTTCTGACAAAACCTCACAAGGTGCCCAACCACCCAAGTGCGTTGCGTCCCATTGCCCTCCAAACTCCAATTGCCAAACGCTGTTTTTGCTTCACAAGCCATGAAGAATTCCAATTTGAACTTCAATGCGTGGGCAAAGTCCTGGATACTTTGACCTGGTTTGGGGTGACCGTAAACCTCTCCAAATCTGCGGTCTTACTCGACCTCAAGGGCAAGCTGAAAACAAGAGGTGCAGAAACAATGCATACGTAGTCGACTACATCATCAGATTCGTCATGCCAGGTCTATGACACACCCATCAAGGCCTCTCACGACTATTTTTGTGTAAAGATCAGCTATCATCAAACCCACACCTTGACCACGAGGCATCGCTTGAACACTTGTCAGCGCAGGCTCAAACAAATGTTGCCGTTCAAGAAGGGGAACCGTGTCAGTATGTCGTAGAAGCGTGAGTTATGGTACACCTGTCCCTTTCCCGTCTCCATGTACGGCATTGACGCCACTGGAGTGACTGACAGTACATTGATCGTGTTTCAAAAACAGACGATGATTCAACTTCGTCGAATTGGGCGTTGACCGCTCCTTTTGGACCAACAATTCTCATCGAGCTTTCCTGAGCACGTGGCCTTGAGCACCCAATCAGTGCCCTGCATCGTCGACTGCAATCCCAACTGACGCGTTGGGAGGAGAGACAAGCAAATCTGCCACAGAATGACATCCTGTTGAACTCCAGTGTCCTTCACCCGCGCCAATCTCTTGAATTCACACAACTCTGGCTGCAGGACTACATGGCCCAGCCTGAAAACGATGATCCACAACAGCTGGCGGAGGCAGGTCTGGAGTGCACAACTTGTGGCATGAAGACGACACCTTGTTCACATACACGGAATTGCTGTCTTGCAGGGACCACTTTGAACGTAGCACGGGATACGATTGATGGACGCCCTGTTTGTAGACACTGCGGTGTAGAGTTCATCAGCTGGCAAAATCTCAGACATCGCATTAATACATGCTCTTGTACCGGCCTTGACTTGTCCAAGGCACCACCATTGGTCTTGCAGCAGCATCGGTCTCTTGAACATCTACAACTCGGGCGACTTGCAACTGTTGAAAGAAGATGGAAACCTCAGCACTCATCGATGCACGGACTGTTGATAAAGTCTGTCCAGGTAGCTTCCTTAGATCTCTTAAGGGTGGCACATCCGCAATGCTGGCACTTGATGTAGCCCGCAGTTTCCATGAACCAATGTTTGCCCTCCTGTCTTGCCTGAGGCTGATTTGCGAGCAGTTCTTGAATGAGCTGGGTTCTTGTGGCCTTCTTGGGAATCTTGTGGTCTGGATTCTCATGCTCAGGCTCTCCCGGAGGAAGGTTGCTGTCCTTCACATGGCTCCGCCAGCTTCTGCTCGATTGTGGCAACCGCTATAGGCCTTGATGGATACGGGCGCTGCAGTGAGCACACTGGTAGCCACTCCGGTGTTTGGTCCAATGGTGGCCTCCCTCAGTGGGCGGATCGGTGCACTTGTTCACCAACCGCTTCTTGTACTGCTTGGTGTTGGTGGCCTGTGATCGCTTGGGCTTGTCGTGAATGAAGTGAGCCGGATCTTTGTAGATGGCACAAATACGCTCAATTGCGCGCTGGTAGACCTGCTGGTGATCCTCATCGAGTTCGTGCTTGGGCACTGACATACAAAGCCGTGACCTTCTGCTTGTTCGCATGGTCGTGCAGAGCATCGATGCCCTGGTAGGGGCGTTGCCTTTTGGCTCCCGTCCAAGCATCCCAGCCAGCAACGGACGGGATAACCAGCTTGACGCCAAGGGTGATGTGCTGCGCCAAGACGTCCGTGCCATAGTACAAAGCTCTGGTTTTGCTCTGTTTGCCTGGTGGAAGGCCAGTAATGGCAGCAATCCTTTGGATCTAGTTGGGTCCAGAACAGGGTCCGGTGTTTTCCACTGTCCGGGTCCGCGGTGTTCAAAGGGAACTGGTCAGGTTCAGAACATCGATGTTGTATGATTGCATGTAGAGCAGGATGTGTTGCATCCTGCTTGCCATTGGGGTGGACCAGGCAATTTGGTCCACCGAACAAAACCCAAGCCGGATCATTGTGAGCAATCCTCCTCGCTGAATGCTCGCGCCTGAGTGGAGATAGGCAAAGTGCTGGTCTTGCCATTCTCCAGCCCGTGTCCTGGAGGCGTGCGCAGTCCACCGGTTGATGGTGGAGCCAGGCTCGCCATACTGAGTTGGCCAATGTTCCATGAAAAAACGACGATCTGCCCTGTCGAGATTTCCCAGAGCGTCGACGATTCGAGGTCGTGCATGCACGCCTGTTCACTCTGTGAAAACTGCTGGTGCCATGGTTGTGCATGAGCTCCAAGTTGGGTGGCTGTCATGTATTGTCCCCAATGCCATGTCATACCATGGAGTAGCTCTCTTCACAGCTCTGATGAAGGCTTTCTTCCTGTGCACTTCTTTCTTACTGTGCTTTTTAAGTGCTGGATTGTGAGGTGGGTCATGGCCATCCAGCTTCGTCCACAATGACGAGCTAAGAGGAGTACATTCATTGAGGACTCCCCCAACTCCGATGGCTGAGTTGGAACCCTCGGGCTGCCAGCTAGGAGCGTTGATGTTGAACGTAAAGGAGGACATGTAGGTGAGATACCAGAACAAGGTTCGTCCTACTGTAAAACCAGGTCTCCTGCCACTCTGGGATTTGGGGCCCAGATGGGTGGTCATATACCAACCAAAGAAAGCTGAAAGATCAGATTCTTGACCTCCTGAATCAATGTCAGGACCGTGAGGTACAGAAGATGTACGTTCCCACCAGAGCAAGGCGCACCAGTCAGCAGCCAGCAGCCAGCAGCCACTGAGGACGTGGAGCCAGCAGCAGCACCGCCGCAGGCCGCCGTCCAGCAGGAAGGTGTTACAGGAGGTGCTAGGTCACCGCGACATGGGTGACATCAAACGCGTTCGAACCACTCACAGCCCTTATCGTCACCACCATCATCATCATCATCACCATCATCACCATCATCATCACCATCATCAGCATCAGCATCAGCATCACCATCATCATCATCATCATCGTCATCACCATCATCAGCATCACCGTCACCATCATCAGCATCAGCGCCACCATCATCATCATCATCGTCATCATTTTCATTATCATCATCGCCATCACCAGCGTCAGCATCACCGTCATCATCATCATCATCATCATCGCCATCATCACCATCATCAGCTTCACCATCACCAGCATCACCGTCATCATCATCATCATCACCATCATCATCCTCATCCTCATCCTCATCAACATCACCATCATCATCATCGCCGATCATCATAGATCATGACCATCATCATCATCACCATCATCATCAGCATCACCATCATCATCACCATCATTATCATCACCATCATCATCGTCACCATCATCATCATCATCATCTTCATCATCATCATCATCATCATCATAGCTTTCAGAAAAGGTAAAGACATGGGTTTTCCCCTGGCAGCTCTACAATATGACTAATTGTTCCCGCCACCCTAGATTCCAGAACTTCCAGAACTAGCCAAAGAGACAAGGCGTGAGGAGGTGAGAGCGGCTTTAGAGCAGCCTGCGCAGGGTGCAGAGTGATCCTGTTTTTTGCTGCCCAGCCCATGGACGCTATTGCTTACCTTTGACAAAATAGCATTGGCTAGGCTTTGCTGCGTGTAGAATCGAACAACCTTCACAGTTGGGGAGTTTCAAAGCAAAGTAATTGTCAGGTGAAAATGAAGGGTTGCAATTTGCGTTCCTACAAGAGTTGTCATATATACCCTTTGAAGCTCTATCGGTGGATCGGGTTGGTTACGTTGCAGGTATTGTAGTGATTATTTTGATTGCGGCATATATATATCTATGTATATATATATATATTTGTTCCATAGTTTGATGGAATGTGATGTAGAGCTGTGACGTGTTCACTAGATTCTGTTGTCATGTAATGTCTTGCATTGTTGGAAACGGTAACACATTGTGAAACTACAGGGACAGAATTCGAGCTAAATCCGCCTGAGGGCTTGCATCCGAGCGCACAACCGCATCAACGAATTCGAGGAGTTGAACTTGTCCAACAGCGAAGCCCAGCAAGATGTGGAGGCCTGGTTTGAGCGGAGTCTTGGATGAGGACTGATGTTGAGGCTGATGCAAAGGAGAGAACACTAGATGGTGACATGGGTTAGAATCCTTGGGATGTGTTTTTCTTGTAAACTTTCTGGGTGCCTTTTTTCGTTGTCAAGTTAATTCACTGGGGTCTTTCTCCAGTCTCTAGTCTGGGGACAAAAGCAAAGCCTGGCTTCCCTTGCAAAATATCCCCAGCCTTGCTGAGGAATGGGAAGACTGGTGGTGCTGTGCAAGACTGCCTCTAGACCCCGATTGGTTGCGAGACGTTGACCAACAAACAGGAAAAATCTACCTAGACCTTCCAACTACCAGTGCTTTTGGAAGCCCTTATCTATTCAAAAATCAACAGAGAAAGCACCTGTTGCAAGTAGTTTTGCATTAGTGTTTGCTCTTTGTAGTACAGTATGTAGTTTGGTCAAACATCTCTTGCTGTTGAGCACACACTCTTGATGTGTGTACACAAGGTGCTTGTACAAACTGTGTTCCATATACAGATACACACACATGAACGTATTTCACAAACCTAAAGAGAGGCTGCTGCTGATTTGCATTAGCTGTTTGGGACCGATGAAGGAAGACACGCAATAGAAGCCAATGCCGTACCTTGACATGTTTGTATGTTTCCATGATGGTTGGTTGTTTATGAGTAGGGGCAGATTCAACGAGCCCAATGCCCAATTTGCAATATGCAGCGGGCCGCATTTGTTGAACAACGTGTTATGTATATAGAGGATCATCAAAAGTTGAGTTGAAACCACAAAGCGCAAAACCTCGTCAAGTGATCCCGCAGCAAACCAGGTATCCAAGACTTATCCGGAGTCTTTGAAGAGAAAGCACAGAACAGTGAATTGATCATCAACCTCGACAACCTCTCGCAGCAACGTGTGGCGATGCACTACCACAAGCTTCGGGCTGCGAGTGTTGCTGGGTTTACAGACCTGGTTTCAACAATGAATACCCCGCCTAAAACAACCATTGGGAAATCCAATAAGGCTAAGGAAAATCAGCCTCCAAATCACGCATGAATATTGGGGTTCAGTGTTTCATGCCGGGGAATGATAGATGTACATCGATGTGAAGGGTTTGCAAGAACAGATTCCTTCCTTCCGGTTTGGAGCAGTGTTTCGTCTCATATCAGCAGGTTTCATGCATGCCAGGGCTGGGGATGGACGGTCCATCAATCTCCATGTATCACTGGAAAACCCTTGTTTTCTCCGGCAGATTTGTTTGGCTAACCAATGTTTGCAACAGGGATTCCTCATATTGAACTGTAGTGCAAGCCAAGTTGACTCAGCTTGATCATGTTGTTTGGCATGGAATTGCGAATCGGGTACTTTGGCTTTGACATGCTTTGACATTGAAAGTGTTTGATTATCATGATTGTTTCCTACTTTGTAGTGCATCAGTCTTGAAAAGTTGGGGACTGTTATCCGCAGAAGCAGCAACATAATACTGGATTTAGTGTTATGATCAATTTGCACGACATTGTTCTTATTAATCTTAAAGGAAAACAGACATGCAACCTCACAAGATGAATCCGGATCGACTGGTTATGAAGCAGCCATGTTGGAAGGATGACACTGAGGTTGGCATTACTTTGTCTCAATCTGAGTTGTACACCCTCTCCTGTCAGCTGCCAACGCAATAGACAAAGCTGCTCCGGAGTGAAGTGGCCGCTTTTTTGGTCCAATACATTGGCCATGGCCAAGTGTTTTCGCCACACGAATTTGTCCCTTGAAAGGGGAGCATTTTCTGGCCAAGCCATGGCGACTAGGTGGACTAGCTTTTCGAACATTGGTTCTGAATACTCAATACTCAGAACCAAAAAGAGGGAAACCAAAGACTTGACGTCCAGTTTTCCTCGATAATTTGTGCTCATCATCATGTTCACTTCATGTTTGAAGTCAGGAGTTGCTGCCATGCCGTATGGCATGGTTGCGCAACACATTTGCTGGTGAAAAGCAGCCGCAACGCCATTCAAGATTCGAATTTATCAGGGTGTCATTTAGGGCATACTTTTTTGAGCCAGCGAGAAAACCATTGGTTGACAGGATCCAAAGTCACCCCTTGTCATTTCTGACTGAGGGTTGTAGGGGTTGTAGGGGTGAATTTTGGGGGCTTAGGTGATTATCCCAAGTTTCTTGAAATCGAAACAAATCAGACAAATCGAAACCAAAAACATGCGGAACTATCGGTTCCACTGGGGAGGATGACAAAAGAGTACCCGTGGACGAGTGGACGGGTTCTGGAATAAATCAGCCACCCCATGTGCCAATTCAACCTTCGCCTTGACGGCAGCCGCGAGCTCGGCCGGAGTCCCTTGACGCAACGGATGTGTCGCTCCTCCATCTAACAAACCGGTGCCTCCACCTTGATCAGCTGGAAAGATGGCCTTCAACTTAATAGGTGTCGACGAAGTCCCCGATTCACACATGGTCAATGACTTCACCAACCCTGAAATGGTTTGAGAAAAGTTAATTTCGTGGTAAGTGAGTGGCTGTCAATTTAGATTGATCAGCTGTCAATCTTTGGCTCTTGGGCTGATAACATGTGATTAGCACACTGCTCAACAGAACCGCAAAATATGCATGCATAGCAGTTGCATAACCGCAAGCTCTAGCCATAACCATCTGTGGGTATCTTCAAAAAATGAGATCTGCAAGTTGGTGCACCACAAGGCTGCTATAAGATAGCTGTGAAGCTACAAACATCTAGACATCCCAAACCACAGCCTACACCCCCTACAGTCTTAACCTGCAAAAAAATGTTCCAAACCTCCCAGCACCAAATGGAGCAAACCAATTTTCTCCCCATTCACTGTGTCAGCCGTGCTCAGCCCTTCGCGCAGCTGAAACTCCATGGTTTGAGTGCGCTCCAAAACTGAAAACACAGTGATCACTGCCTTCCACTTCGGGCGGTGGAGACTCCAAGTGGTCAGACTGGACAATATAAATCAGCTCTTCACAAAACACCACATATTCATCAGCTGTCATTTCAAAGTGAGCATGATGGAACCAGCGGAGGAGCTCCACAAGGTGGAAATCATCTTCTGTGAGCGGTGGGAAGGCATCTGTTGCAATCGAATCATCCACTCGGTACCCATATTGTTCTACAGGAACTCCGCTTTCGCCCCACACCACTCCTAATGGAAGTAGCAACACAAAACGGGTGATAAAAAAGAAGCCTTTAAACTCTAGACATACATCTGGGTGATAGATAAGAAACACATTAAACTTTTGGCAGGTCTCCCATCACATCTTGGAATTCCCGTGGCATTTCTGGATTGAATTGCTGATCAGGCGGGGTCAAACAGCTGCGAGGTGAGAAAGATTAAGAAAACAAATCACAGGAAATCCTGAAAACCACAGTAGGAAGCCAACCACCTATGGCACTAAAGCAAACAGCAACATTTTGGCAACCTGCTGCTGTTCCCTTCCTTACATAAGATCAAATCGCACGTGCTTTCACGTGAAAGTGCCCCAAAGAAAAGGTCTGTCATAATGTACACTTAGAGCATCCACTTGACACTCAGAGCAGCTTACAGCTGGCTCGTGATTCACTGGACATCCAAGCCGCCTGGGCATCCTTCATGGAGCTGCCCTTGTTGTCCTGGAAATACTTCCGTACCTTATCAATAAGTTGGAAATCTTAAAACCTATCAATTGACCAAAGCCAAAGAAGCCCAAGGTAAATAACAAAACGTTCTTGGGCAAAGTATCAAGGGTCAAAGTTCCACCGGGCATCATGCAGGGCATTCTTTGCAGCCTTCTTCGGGTCCTGACACACTGAAAATAACAACGCTGGGTTTAACCAAAAAGACGCAAAAGGTCCTCATTCGCTGGATCAGGCTTGCTGTCTTCCGACGCAGTGGCAGGCTCCGGCTGATTCTTCTCAGGGTCATGAGACTTGCGAACAACCTTGGCTGTTGTTGGCAACTGGGTTGAAATCAAATTAACAATTCAAGGCGAGAAACTCCCTTGGATTGGAACTTCGCATGCCATTCCCAGTTTTGGTGCTTTCGCTCCAACCGAGCTTTCACGATGGCTGCTTTGTCCTCAGACATATCCGGGGTGATAAAGCACAGGTCGGGTGGCATCCAATTTCACAGGGCTGTCAAAGTCCAACTCATGAGGAAGCACCAAAGCAGGCGAGCAATCACGATGACGTCTTGTACGGCCAGAGCTGGACTGATCCTGCGCAATATGACCCAAAGTAACTTTGTCAAATCATGTCAGCATCATCATGCGAAATGTAAACCCATGTAAAACAAAAAAGTTCGGCTTTTTCCATCCACACCTTATGTACTGAAAAGCCTCGTGGCGTCTCAGTCTCACCGGGCTTGACATGAGGCTCATCAGATGAATTGCCCTCAAGAATGGAAGCAGATCAAAAAGATCTTTAAAAAGTAAACATCACATTCCCGAAGAGACATCCAGCCAAGCAGCATATCCATCATCAAGTATTTGGCTGTCCTGAATCTGGGATGATTCCGCCGCCGTAGATTCAAACTGGATCCGCATGGCATTCAGGTCTGCCTGGAAAGTGAATCGGTTAAATACCTTACAATCTGAAATCATTTCAACATGAAGACAGTGGCTGCAGTTGTGCCTCCGGAGCATCACAGCCATCATCGCGGCGACATTTCCGAGGGCGAGCAATGCCAGCAACCTCAAAAGGTATACTGTCATTGTTCAAAAACGACAAAAGAACTGGAAACATGAAAACATACATTTCACTTCACTGTGCTTAAACTCGAAGGCATTCTTTCTCTCCAGCAATGGCCGCTCTTGATCCACACGCTGAGTCTCACGGCTGCTTTGTCCTGCAGCAACGGAAGGCAACAAATTGGTAGCCATCACTGGTCTCGAAGCTTGAGGGTCGCAATCGTTTGCCACATGCCTTTCCATCAGCTGGCTATTCACATCATCCATATCCACATCAACAAAAAACATTGCCGAGAGGTCAAAGAAAAGACGCGAGGACTTAGTAGGACGACTTTCAAACAGAGTCTTCCAGCAATGTAATCACAAGCTTTCAGACTATTTGACTCATGCCTTTTGAATGGTTGAAACAGCCGATCCCATCACATACATCAAACATTTAGTCACCACCACTTTTTGCGGTGCTTGCTGTGCTCCTGGTGGCCGTTCAAAACCTGGAGCTTTTCGCCCCCACTTTCCGCTACTATGCAATCTGGTAACATCGCCCAGCTTCCATGGTGAAACCTTTCTCTACAAACCAGTTAACGGCTTAGCTGGGCCAATGGTCTTCTCTTTCGCATAATAGCGAACACCTTAAAATCCAGCAACAGCACCAATAAAGAACTTTGACAACTATCTGATGACTCAAACAATGACATGGGTGCATGCATCCAAGCCAAGCCACGCCACACGAGCTGCAAGAACGGTGATGCCTCCAGTGACTTGAATCCAATCACACTGGCAATGTTGGATCCTTTTGCCCCCTCTGTGTGACAGGATTGGGGCGGTAGACGGCGTAGCTTTCATTTGTGATAGAAATCCTCCAAGGGGACTCCAGCACCTGTCAGATTCTTCTCCACGCAAAACTTCAGCGGGTCGCTCCATCTTGTGGCCCGTGATTGTGAAATCAAGGCTTCCCCGCTTCTGAAGAGCGTAGACACGATCATACATCTTCATCGGCGCAGAGTCTGAAGCACCCCGGGCTGTCGTTTCCTCCCACACCACCTTAGAAATCATTTGGTACTCAGTCAGTGAGTGAGTTCACCCAAAAAGTTACTGCAGTTCAAGGGAAAAATGCCCCTTCGTGAGCCAAGTGCAAGCCCGGCACTGTGATCTTGGCTGAGGAAGAGATGAGTACGTGATCTTGCACTACATGGCATGTCAAGTTGGCACCAATGTTCACTGTCACTGATGCTACGACGGTGGGGTGCGCCTTCTCACACTCCTGCTGGGTCAAAGACGTCGGGGCCTCACCCAGAACCTCAACCTCTCTGGTCGTAGGTTGGTTGTTCAAGTCAGGGTCTGTGTTGGGTGTCACTGCAGGGGGCGGAGCTGCCGTGGCATCAACTGTGGGTGCGAAGACGTTGTCAAAATTCTTCAAGCGCTGTCTCCAATCCGGATCTTAGATGTAAAAAAAACTAAGGAGCCAAAAGAAAAATTGCTGTGCAACATTTGATTTCAACAATGCAACATTTCATTTCAACAAAGATACCATGATTCCTCTAAGGCGCTCCGAGCTGGGCACTGCAGCCACTTTTTCCTGACATCCCTGGGCATTGTCAAGTGCCCATTGGTCATAGAGCAAATCTTCAGCACTTACCGTGCTCACTCAGATCAGGATCTTTCATGAACTGCTGGACGTTTGCCATCAATCCACGGCCAGCTTTCCAATCTTCAATCAGCTTGTCCTTGACCTGCGTCACCACATACTGTGCTAGGGTAGGACTCGGTGTCTCTGCGAAAAGGCCGATGTAAACATCTGACTGTAGCTCTGCCATGAGATCCAAGGCAACCTTGCATCCCAAGACAGCACCAACGAAAATTGCAAACTAAACTAAAACATGACATGTTTGAACAAGCAGCCTTCTCAAAAGCAGCATCGTAAACCGAAAAGTGGTGGAGGCAGCACAGTTGCCCCTTCATGGTGCTTACCTTTGACAACGATGCTTCGAGGATTGTCTTGATGGTGCTTGGGCTAACAACCCATTGAGCCGTCTCTTCCTTGTCCGGGGGTGCTCAAAACAGAAATGCCTACAAACCACCGAGAAACAATCAAAGCAGGGACTAGGAAAAGAACCAAAAAGAAAGCAGCGCCAACAACAAAACGCATTTTTTTGACAACAAGACAAACACTTGCAACACGAACAACATAAATTTACCAAAAGACAAAACAGAAAACACATTAAAGACATTACTATCATAACCTGCTAAAAACGACAACTCACAACACAACACAAGCATCACATGCACAACACCAACAAACTAAACCCCCGTCATAAATGTGGAAGCCAAGGTACAGTGAGAACGATGACTTTTATTGCTGAAGAATGTGCCGGACTCTGGCGTGACGTACTCGTTCAAAGGCAATGGGGTGCTCGGCTTGCAGGCATGGAGCTTCCAAAAGTCATTCTTGGTGAAGACATTTTGAATCCTGCGTTGGCCTTTCACTGTTGCGCGGAGCCTTGTAGAGTGTGCCCAACCGACTTCCCAATGTTGAGTCCAGTACCACCATCCAAGCTGGAGGCTCGGGGGGAAAGTCCTTTGTGGGAGCTGAGCTACACAAAAAGCAACGCCTTCCATAAATTTGAGGAATGAACATGTAGGAAGGCTCCTGTTGCCATGGGTCGAGCTGACATCAAACAAGATTTGGACACTCTTCATCTCCAAGTGCAAGCTGTCAAGCTTGTCTTCGATACGCCTCCCAAAAGAAAACACACAAAAGCGTACAATAATGGTTTTGGCCACAAGTTTAATAACCTGCCTGAACTCTCCTCGAAGTCCATTGAGGACACCCTCTCCGGCCACATGGGGCAGATGATGAGCACCATGCCTTGACAAACAAAAATCTGCAGAGCCAATCAAGCCAGGACCTTGTAACCGCAGGCAATGTAAGTGCCTCCAAGTTGCTGTAGTCCGGATTCAACTGCAAGTCCGCAATGTCCAATCGGCCATGTCATCAATTTGTGGGACAGAAAGGCGCCCCCACCTGGACAAGTCACAGTATCCAACATGGTGGACTTTCTCATTGTCCAACCCATCAAACTTAGCGTCTTGCATCATCCTACGAAGCGTTCCACTGAGTGAGTCGCGCTGGCCCTTGTCCGTGCAAAGTACCAAGCTTCTTTTCTCCATGAACTTGTCTGCAAGGCCCAAGCCACATTGGATCTGGTCACGCATATGCAATGCCTGCTCAGAACAAAAGAAGACAAGGAATTAGAACAGGGACATGAACGTGAACTGGCCTCTGCAACATGCTTGTTGCTCTCGACCTTGTTTCTCCGCAAGTTGTAGTTGACAGCCTCTTTGAAGTCGTGGGACAAGTTTGCAACAACCACTCTGTATTCTGCTTCTCGAAGGTTCTCCTGTCAAGGTCAAGAAGCCTGAGGCGGCTACAAAGAAAAACATCTGAACATATTAGAAGCTCTGCTACAGGTTGTGCATGGTTTTACGCTCCTCGGCCTCCAAACCAGCACCGGCATCTTTCCAGCCTATCGCAGATCCTGTTTGCTTCGACAAAGCTCGACCTACGTGATCTTGCCACATCCCAACCTATATATATATATATACATATACAATACATAGCTTTCACTTCTGGTGAAGCAGTGCTTGGGAGACTTGGCTGTTCATTGAAAAGCAGATAGTCTTCCAGCTCAGAATATACTTATGACTCCGAATGTAGAACCACCGTGAATGGATGTGGACATTGTTGAGATCGGCAAGAGCTCTCATTTTTTTTGAATACCCTTGACAAATAGATGCGGTTCTGAAAGATTTGACTATCCAACCTGACAACCCGGCGATTCATCCAAAGAATCTGCCAGATCAATCATTGATTCAGGCATTCATCGTTCATCCTGCAAGCATTGTGACTTCAGGGTGAAGCATTCATTCGTTCATCCTGCAAGCAGACGAGCGAAACCGAGGATGGAACAGTTGGTCTTTGTGTGCGGGAGTACCTGCCAGGTGAATTGAGGCGCTGGGGCTCGGACACGATAAAAAACCCCGTATGGGACACAGCTGGAAAGTGGGAAATCCATAAAACTGCAGATTTGGAAACGGGTCACACCTGCAAGGTTTAAGGATCCATGTGATAGGCTTGCAAGGTCGGGTTATGGTTCGCTGTCAACGATGGAATCTCCACTTCTAGAACATAGCTGTTGGACCAGGTATGCAGCATTCTGGGATTTTGACATCAGTGCCTTCGCTTCAGGACCAAGCTTGGACTTTCGCAGCAGCTTTCTCAGCACCTTCGGCACTTTGCACAGCGTGCACCTCTCAGCGACGTGACGCGACGCGCGACGTGTCGCGGGTGCTGCCGTGTGGAGCTGAGGCTTCGGCTATGCGTCCATCGGCTGGATGGAGGAACACAGTGGGCGCCCTAGAGCTGGTTTCGACTCTAGCAAAACGACTCTAGCTCTATCAAATCACCCAATGAACCATTAATTTCTTGCATGATCTCTGACGCTGCTTGGTTACGGTATGATTTGTGGCACTCCGGTCTCAACATATCCATCCTGCTTTCCGAAAGGCCATGGCCACCTCCTTGTGCCAGGCTGTGTTTACGCTGCGATGGCCACCTCCTTTCATGCTGCGGAAGACACCCTCGCGGTGCGCCACTGAACTGGTGGCGGAGGGCAGAGGGTGGCCTCTCTGGCGGCTGGAGGGGTCAAATTGCATTCGCATGTGCCATGCTTTTAGTCTTTTTAGTTGGATCAGTCTTCATCATTTAGGCTTCTCTCCCAGACTCCGATCCACCCAACACCTGCCCCAACAAAGTCACCTCAAGCTGGGCTAAGCAGGAGCTCCCTGCCAAATCGGTGAGAGATGATTTGATCAGCTACATATGTATATGTATATATATATATAACCTTTCAACCCACTGTGGCCATTCACACATTCATGTAGTCACCCACATTCTTGCATGAAAGTAAACTTCAGCAATAAGCAAAGCGAGTTTGGGGCTTCGTGCCCACCGGCGGACCCAGCACCTGAAGGCATTAGACCTTCTACCGATGAGCGAAACGCCCATGCAGCCTGGATCTTAGTGACAACGGAGCACGCGGGATGGATAGAGGTTGGAGGCCATCGCTCTTAGGTAGGAAATGATTGCGATATGATGCATTTGGAAGTTTGCTGGTGAACTGGGCGCGGTTGGTGGCTGCGATTGGGGGTCAGGGTCCGTGTGTTTGGAACACGAAGATTGGCCGCGTGTTTGGATCTTTGTTCATGGTTTCCTTTTGCACGATGATAATACAGCATTTGGAACACTTTGATTTGATTCAGTGTTGAATCCGGTGATTTTGGCACTGGACAGACACAATGATGATACCGAAAGGAGCGCCCTTGGATTTGAAGGGCTGAACTAAACTTATATAACCAACGCACCTAAGCTCTGCAAAGTACTTTTGGGTTGAATCATGTTGAACCTGGATGGAGCACCTCATCATTCTGATTGATTCCGTACTAAACTCTTGAAAGACATACGAGAGCTTGTACCTTAACTTAAAGTGAAAGCTCAAGACCTCACAATGGCACTCCCGACGGGAATTTTCCGCCCTGTAGGATTCCATGAAGACAGGATAGTGACAATATGGCCATCACAGAGCAGACAGGTAAACACTTCCAACAACACAGGCTTGAACAGTGGTCCTTTTGAAAACATTCCAGACTTCATCTATCAGAGACATCCGAGAGGCCAAAAGAAGGACCAAGCTGCTGCAGACCTGCCCTCACGGTCTAAACAAATCAGAATGACTGATCCATAGTCGCTGCTATTTTTCGCAGGTTTGCGGTGGTGGGTCTCCCGCGCAGCGACGGGAAAGATGAGTCTGCCGGGCTCGTAGAGATATGTTGCGAAGAAAGCCTTGGAGTGACATGACAAGTCAGGGGAGACAGTTTGGCAACGTTTGTCAGTACGGCGAAAATGCTGCAGGGATGCACTTGATAAGACAGGAAGAGAGAGAGAGAGAGAGAGACATGATTTGAGTTGAGTTGAATTATGTCGAGCGAGTGAGCGAGTGAGCGAGTGAGAGCCGGCAAATCAGCAAACCCGTCTCATTCACAACCACCCTGTGAACTGTAATTGTTCTGAAGAGGACTCTACTTGGTGTGAGTAGCAAAAGTATGAGATCCCTGCATCAAATTCACTATGTCCGAGCTTTTGTCTGCAGTTGAAGGCTTCGTTTGGGACTGAGGAGTTCACCGTGAGAGCTCTCACTGGAGACGTCGTCAAACTACCAGAGGCGCTCTGCACATCTGGGGGGTTGCTCCGTTCGTAGCGATGCCCTTGTTCCTAATAGCTTCTTGTTACTAGTAGTAAGGCCAGGAGCCTAGTAGCGTCCTTGTTACTAGTAGTAAAGCCAGTCCTTGCTCCTAGTAGCGATGCCCTTTGTTCCGTTCGTAGCGTCCTTGTTGAGGGGTCAGCGGCCGAATGGCACCGCCAGGCGCAGACAGTGGTCGACACGACGTGGCCTCAGATTGGCACAGTGTGGCTGACCACTGGACTCGTGAGTAGTTGGGTGTGACTTAAGTAGCATTTCTACCGGAACGCTGAAGTATATACGGAGTGTATATAAAGTGTCAAAGTACATAAGGGTGTCGGAAGAGTTTGAGGCTGGGAGCGCCCTGCTGCATCAAGGAGTACACGGTCTTGAGTAGATCGTGCCCGGCGGAAGTGGTTTGAACCAAAGTGGTCGCAGGAAGCAAGCAACAGTGCCATGGCATAGACTCGGTAGAGTATGAGGTCTTCAGATGTGATTTGTGATCAAACATGTTTGTTCCTTGAGCTGTCCAAGTGTTGCTACTTGTAGTTACCTACTCTCCCCTTCCCTATCTTGAACCCGACGTCTGTCTTTGTCGCAGAATGAGTTGAAATTTCCAGGCCTGCTTCAAGGATGGTCCTTACTTCCAGGCTAACGTTGGTTTTGGTTGGTGGTTTGTAGCTGCAATTTTCTCACTTGTTTGTTGCCAAGTGCTAGTTGGCCGCCACCGCAATGTGCACAGTATAAATCATTGACGCCTGGCGTGTAAGCTTTATCCAAGATAGGTTGGCCTGTCACTCACAATATTTTCATGTAACGCCTGACGACTGATGGCTGGCTTTGCTTACGTGGCCAATTTAGGCTCCAACATCAGGTCAGAGCAGCGTTCTTTTTTGAAATCGCCTTCGCGAGGCTACACGGGGCCCTTTTTGCTGAAGGGTAGGCTACGTGCTGGCTACGCGGTAAGGGGAACTCCGCAACAGGCTACGCGAGGTCGCTTTTACTGCAGAAGTAGGCTACTGCGGTGCCTACGCGTAATGGTTCCCTACGCGAAGGCTATGCAAAGCCATAAACTGCAAACATAGGCTTCGCAGTGGCCACGAGGTACATCTGCACCAAAGAAACGCTACTCAGCTTGTGGATTGGTAACCTCTTCTGGATAACTGATTGTGTTAGACAGACTTGCAGTACACTCTGACACTGGTTTTCAGTTAACTCAATTACTCCGATGGGAAGGACGGTGACTGGAACTGCAAGGTGAACAGGTCCGGTGACTTAGAAATGTTGAAACATTGTTTCACTCGCTCTGCTGGCTGCACTGCACAAGCGGCTGAAAGCTGCGGTGGGAAACCTGTTTGTGGGGAAAGTATCGTGTGGAACCACCATGAATCAACCAAAGGATTGGACAGCGTGTTCAAAAGTTGAAGCAGGTACACTCAGGACGTCTCCCGATGCATCACCAGAGAATGTGGACGTCTTCGTTGGCAGTGATTCCACAAACTCTGTCACTGCCCCCTGCCTGTGAGAAAAAGTGTTGGAAAACCTTTGTCCAGGGGTGGACACACACAAGTCGCCGCGTTCGGCGCTTTTTCAAAACCGGTGGCAGGCGTGATAGTTGTGTCCTTTTAGGACATAGAGCCTCACGAGTTCAGCCGCAGCAGCTTCAGCGCTGGAGGGTGGAAATGTGTATTTTCGAATGGTGTGAAGTCGTGATTGGAGGCCTGATAGAGCCAAGCGCTGGCTCCCGGCGGTTGTGGAATCCCGGATTTTCCAGGGTTGGGAAGGTTGCATGTAGGTGATGGTGCGTTGTGGGAGGTCGATGTTGAAACCGAGGAGATGAAAATCCTCCACCGGTTCGAGTTCCCACTGGGTCGCCCAAAGAAACAGTAGGGGAGGAGGGTTTGGATGGCCGAGTGTTGAAGAAATGTTCGTTGTGGCAATGAAGCGGTTGTCGACATATCGATAGTAAGTAAAGTGGAGGTCTGTGTGTTGAAAGGAGGTGTTGTGGATCTGATGCCAGGATGCTCAATGAGGGTGATGGCAACATTGCATAGGGCTGGAGAGAGCTGGGATCCATCCCGGCCCCTCGGATTGTTTGTAAGTATTGATGCAGGCCCGGAAAATGCATGTGTTGAGGGCAAAAGCCACGATGGTGGTAATGTCGGAGTCTGGATGGTGCGTTGGGTAGGGTGTTTCCGATGGTGTCTGCCAAATGTGTGAGTGGTAGGAAAGGATTGCCCGGTGGCCTGGACATCCACCGTCAAGATGGTGTGTGGTTGCTGTTGTTGCCAGGGTGGACGAGGGAGTGAACTGCATCGATGAGTCGGTGCTGTGGGACTGAGTTGAAGAAGCCGACCAGGTCATCGTTGGGGCGTGTAGTGAGATGTCTGGTGGGGTTTGGGTGAGGTAGCTGTGAAAGTGGTGCCAAAGCTGGGGAATGGACATTTGGCCGGGATGTTGAGGGTAGAGGTGTGGAGGATGATGTCAAGGGCACGGCTGGTAATGCGAAGCAGGTTGCCACTGAGTGATTGGAAGTATGAAATAATTGTACGGCTTTGCCAGTGCTTCTTCTCCTTGAGGTGGACAACGCCGTAGGGAATGTTGAAGTCTTTTCGGAAGCCCACTTGTCGCGAGTGCGCAAAATGGGGGGGACAGTGGCGGCCAGGTGATCGTGGATATTGGCGGCAGTGATGTAGGGAAGTGGTTCGAAAAGTTCGGGGATTGCCAGGTATTCAAGGCGCCAGTGAAATATTGGCGAGGGCAAAAACAGCCGGAGTTGTTGGAGCTCATGGTCGGCATGGTGGAGTAATGTGTGTTTGCCAAGATGTTCTTGGAGTTGGCGAAGCAGGCGAGCTGTAAAACGGGGTTGCTGCTTGAGGTGTGTGTTGTGGAGGCGCCATTGGTGCTCAAGGAAAGGCTGCAAGTGCTGAACGAGGGATGGCGGAAGCCCTTGTAGTTTGAGCCATTTCGTGTAGGCCGTCTTGAACATGATGAAGTAGCGGGCCTTGCTGGGGTAGTAGGTGCTGTTCATATTGGCGTTGAGAAAAATGCCGAGATGCGTAGGGAGTTGGAGTTGGTCAAGTGTAAGGATGTAGTGGCCGTTGATGGTGGGGGTATCGGGATCCTGCAAGAGGGTGCGAAGGTGATCGCATGCGCAGGGGAGGTCTGCTGGATCTGGCGGGGAGTGGAGGGTGTCCTCCCATGTGCGGTGGTTATGCAGGTGGGGAACGTAGGGTTTTGTGTGCCGCTTCTCTCAATCTGTGGGAGGGGAGGTGGAGGGGGATGGTGAAGTGCTTGTGTTGCTGAATGGTGGTACGAAGCCACTGCTGGCAGTGCTTGGTGAAATCGTCGTGGGCCAGGAATGGCACTGTCAACGGAAAATTTGGTTTTGGCGGTGTGAGGTTGCGGTAGATCAGGGCTTTGTTGAGGATGTGGAGAGCTCTGCTGCGGCCGGGTTCTTCAAGGTTTGCGGCCATGCGCCGGATTGCATAGACTTCAAGGTCCGTGTGGCGGCCGCTTCGTAGCTCTTTGGCTGCTTCAAAGGAGGCTGCTGTGTGTTTGGTGAGGTTGCGAAGAAGTTGGAGGGCGTGATGCTTGGTGGAGGTGTAAAGGTGTGGTTCTCTGAGTGTGTATTGGTGTTGTCTGAGGCGTCGGAAGAGTCGTTTGTGGGTGGCTAATCTGGAGTAGAAATGGGCTCTGTGTTTGGTGAACTGCCAGCCTTGAGCTTTGAGCTTGAGGTGGTGGGAAATAAACGGCCAGTTGAGCGTAGGCATCCAGTTCGCGATGTAATGGTGCTCTTGGATCCAGGCTTGGTCGTATGTGTCATGGGAGGTGAGTTGAATGGTAGTGTAGTGATGGATGTTGTTGTGTGAGTGCCAATAGCGTAAGGAGAGTTCGGCAGAAATGGGGATATTGTTCTGGAGTTGTTTGAGTTTGGCACGGCGATTGTGTTCGCGGTGGGGAATACCAATGGCTGTGGAGCCAACATAGAAGTGGCCATGTTGGTGGTAGCAGCGTTGGGGCTGGTCGGAATTGAAGTGGAGCTTGATGTAAACGGAATTTGAGGAGAGGAAGTTGTGGTAGTGGTATGTGTGGGGCAGAATGTGAAGTTGACGGAGACGGTTGCGCCATTGTTGTGAGCGACGGGTGTTGGAAGGGTATGCGAAAAGGAGTGTGATATGGATAAGGCCAGTGGCAAAGATGGCCTCGGCACGGTCGATGTATTGGGTGCGGTGAATGAGCACGGAGAGTGCTCGGTGCAAGTGGAAAAGTTGGGTGAGGTTGGTGTGGCTGGGTTGCTGCTGGGCAAGGATGGCGAGTCAGCAGCCGATGGCTGCTCCAACACCCACGAGCTGTTGTAGGCTACGAATGGGGAGCCGGTTGACCCGGTTGAGGGGTAGGCCATACCTTGTGGCTGCTTCTTTTAGCTGCTGCGTGGTGACTTTGCTCGTTTGCAGCAAACGAACGACGTCCTTGGCGGCTTCTTGGATGGTGGGGTCGAAGGTAGTGACCCATTGTTGGATCTCTGGGTGGTTCCAGCCGTCGGGGATATCGTCTTGCAGTGTTGGGTGTGGTGGTTGCAAGACGTCAGTGAGGGCTGGCGGTTTTGGTGGTGGTGGAGTGGGTGCATGGGATGGGGCGGCCGGTGCGGAAGATCGGCTGGTGCTCTTGACTGGGGTGAGTGGGTTGCCCAGGTCGTGGAGCTTTTGACGTGCGCGAGCCAGTTCGTCGTTGGTGTTTTTGAGGGCGCGTAGAGCGGTGCCTTCCGCAGGTGCTGGAGAGTGAGTTTGCAGTTGGTCGATAAGTAGTTTGATGAGGGGAGCGTGAAACGCTCGGGCGTGGGTGGTTTTGTTGGGGATGTCCGTGCTCTGTTGGGTGTGGAGGGTCTCCGCGATGCCGTCAAGGTCGAGGCGTTTTTCACGGAGCTGTTGGAGAAAATGGGTCACGAAAACCGACTCCGCTATGCTTCTGGTGGCAATAAAACCTGTGTACTTGCCGTTGCTCAGTGTGCGGGCGGTGAACTCGGAGGTGCCGTGGTAAGCCAATTGCCACGGGAAACCTCAAAGGTTGGGAGTCCTGCCACGCCTGCTTTTCGAGACCACTGGGTGGGTTGGATTGTACGATGTAGTTGGTGGCCGTGCAGGGTGTTGGAGTCCCAATGTTGCTCGGTTGGGTTCCAAGAGTCTGGAACAGGTGGAGTGGGGGATGGGATGTGTGGTGGTGGCGGGGCAGGCGCTGTGTTGCCACGTGCGGTTGGTGGTGGCGGCGGGCTGTGTTGGAATGTCGATGGTGGTGGAGTGACAGGTTCGGCCGTGGGGAGGGGGGTCGGTGGTGGAGGTGGAAACTCCGGCTGTGAGGTTGGTGCCTGTGGTGGCGGTGTATGCTGCGATGGCGGTGTGTACGGTGGAGTCACATACGGGTTGGAGTGGTGGACGTGGTGTGTACGGAGTGCGTGGGTGAGTGGGCCATAGGTGCCTGTGGGGCTGTAGTTGTGGTGAGTGGTGGTGGGAGGTGAAGTTGTGGTATCCGGGTTGGTAAGCTGCTGATGATGTTGCTGCATCAAATAATGATTCCAGTAGTATTGCTGCCACTGCGCGTCCATGGTGGCTGGGCAAAGTGTCACTGGATCGTGGGGCGAGGAGCACCGAGTGTTGATTTGAGCAAGCTAAACATGCGAAATCACGTCTGGGAGTGTCAATTGAAGGAGTAAGCAGTGCCAGTTGAAAAAAGAGGCGGTAACACACTTAGCCTGTCAAAGATCAAAGTGAAAAAAGAAAAAAGAAAAGGAAACGGCTGAGAGAAACCGGAATGCTGCTAAAGTCTAGAAACAGTTTTTTGTGGTAATCCAAGTCAATGGTTGGTGAGTGACTCGCGGCTGAGACGCACTGTTTTTCGTTGTGCAAAGTGAAACCGAGCGTGTTGGTCTGCGGACTGAGTTGAGCCGATGTCCGAAGATGATGGTGGGCGTGTTGTAAAAGGCTGTAGCAAAACCATGCACTAACACGAAAACCACGAAAAGTGAAAGGGATGGAGTGGTTGTTGTGTGAATCATCCCCGGATAGATCATGGTAGGCACCTCAGAAACTGCCGCCGCTTGATCACTGGTTGTCTGCATGCCACGGGTCCGTAGCGGGGTCATAGTTCTGGTGTGACAATGGCAGGGGGCGCCCCTGCGTATCCACCCTTGTCGTAGAAGGGTGCAGCATGACCACGGGGGGTGGTGGACCCAAGTCGGAGGAACCAGCTTGTGGTGGGATGAAGGGGGAGGGTTGTTGTGCTGGAAGGTGGTAATGTGCTGGCCACGGGTGCGTGGGTGAGGGAAAGGCTGTCGGTGGTGCCACTGATGGTGTAGGCGTGTGAGATCCGCCTTGGAAGCACGGCCAGCCGGTTGCCGGGGGCACAGGCTGAAGGGGTTCAGTGGTGACATGAGGTTGTTGGGCTTGATAGAGTGATGGTGGGGGTCGCTTTGGAAGAGGATGGACTGTAGCTGTTGACTGTCGGTTGGTGGCTGAGGCGGTACGTTGGGGGGTTGGGGAACCGGTGCGTGGATCCGGCTGTCGGGTGCGGGTGGGGGTAGTGGTGCGAGGAGGTGTCTTGGAGCGTTTGTTGCGCGGTGTGCCGCCGATGGGGGAGGGAAATGTCGGTGGAGTGCGTGGCTGTTCCGGCAGGGTGACAGTGGGGGTGGGAATGAGGTTGACGTATTGCCATCGATCGTGTGGTTGTTTGTTGGTGGCTGATGTGGGATTGGGTGATGCGGTGGGGAAAGTGCTGCTGGCTGTGGGAAGGGAGGTGGTCGGTTGGTTGGTGTCTGCTGTAGGCATGAGGCCGGCAAAAGAAGGGAGCTGGACGATGGCATGGATGTCCGTCTGGATGTGGCGGTGATGGGTGGTTGCTCGAGGGGTGGTCTGTTGGGATTCGTGCATGAGAAGCGGTGGAAGTGGGTTGGCCAGGATGGATTCTGAAAATGGAGGAGTTTGGGTGGCAACATCTTGCAAAGTTGTATGCCTGGCCGCGGCGGTGGGGATGGGATAAGAGCGGAGAGGTGAGGTGGAACTGGGTGGAGGATCTGTCGCTGTGTGTGTCGGTGGGGAGGTCTGTGCGGCTAGGTTGGGATCCAGGAAGTATGCCGCTGGGGGAAAACGGGCCATGGTGTCAATGGCGTTAAGAGCCAAGCGCGTGTGGCTCTGGATTCGTTGTACGTTGTTGTGGTAAATGGCGATGAGACGCTGGACGGGTGGTGGAAGTGTGTCAGTGAGAGGTTGATGTCCGATAGGGGTGTCAGTAAGGGCGTTGAGGCTGTCCAGGTGCTGGTGAAGAACGAATCGGTGGACATGGAGGTCCGTGAGGATGCCCATCAGGGCATGTGGTGGTTGGAGGGTGTATACTTCGGCCCAAAACGATTGGTCTGCCGAGATGTTGGCGGTGGCTGATGGTGCAGGTTGCGAGGTTGTGGGACCTGGATTTGGTTGAGGCTGCGGCGGGGGAGGTGGATCGTGCGTCTGTGAAGGTAGTTCCTCCGGATCTTCATTGAAGAGAAAAAGAACCTCAGACTGCTCATCATAATCGGCGGTGCTCTCCATTGAAAGGCAAGAGTGGAGGCTGCGCACTGAGTGTGGTAAAGATCACGAGTTGAAAAAACGGCTGCGGTCAACAAGGAACCTGAAGGGCAAAACCAAGTCTCGATCTAAGTGTATTGTGCATTGAGGACGGTCAAAACAAGAGTTGAAAAGTGGAGAAACAAAACAGAAAACTGCGTTCTTTTTAGTCATCACACGATGTGTGAGAATGGTGTGGGGTGAAACTATGAGCTGCTGCGGCGTGAATTGAGCTCGGCCGCGGCTGCAGCTGCGGCTTGACGAGCAATCCGAAGGATGGTCTGTTGGAGCGTGGCCGCTTGTTGCTCTGTTAGCGGTGCGTCTGGAATGGGAGGCACCGGTGGGAACACTGTAGTGGTATTTGTGGTAGTGGTTGGGTGGAAGTGAGTTGGCGGCGCGGGACGTGGCGTGGCTGGTCGTCGGGTGGAATGTGCTGTGGGATTGAGGTAGTGTTTGATGTCAGTGGAGAAGTTGAAGGGTAGAAGTTGGCCATTCCGGTGGGGACGTGGTATGGTGACCTGTAAGGGGATGCGTGTAGGTGTTGCTGAATGTGGAGCGTGGTACAACTGTGGGGGGCCCACCCAGGTGGTATTGATTGGTGGGTGCCCCGGACGTGCTTTTGGCAGGATGGGAACATTGGTGGTGAGGATGACAGGGTCCTCGGTGCTGGTAGAGGATGTGGTATAGATGGTGGTGCAGGTGGTGCTGTGGGATGCGGAAGTGTAGCTGTGGGCTGTGTTGGTGTTGTTTTGGAGTTTGTCTGTGGCGTGTTGCGTTTGGAAAGGTTCCGGTAGGATGTGTGGGAAACAGGGGGGGCTTTTGCAGGAGGTGATGTGGATGTTGTGGAGGTTTTGTCGGGTACAGTGCTGACCGGAGGGCAAAGCATGGGAGTATGCTGTGGCGAATCTTCCTCCTTTTTCGCGAGTTCCAACTTGGTGTCGTTGGTCGATGGTTCGACGGGCTCAGCCTTGGTGAGGTGTGGTGCCTCATCTTTCACTTCGATAGACTCTGTAGGAGTGCGATCCCAGTCTGGAGAGTCGTAGTCCATGGGGTGGTGAGAAGGCGAAGTGGGAGGCAGGTAGCGGCCCGTCGAGAGTTCAAATGGCTGCGGAGAAAAATGAGTGACTGCTGGACAGTAAGATGGAGAAAGTGTGAGGGTACATGGTTGTACGGGTTTTTTCTCTCTGAGCAAAGCGTAATGTGTGAGACAAAGCGTTGTCGGGGCAGCCTCATGGGGGGGATGACGGCGTGTCAGCGAGCAAGTGGTAAGCTGCTGAAGAAGTGGAATTGGAATTGGAAGCCGTCCAAAAGTGCTTGATGCAAGTGTCCGCGATGGCCGTGAGCTGCAGAGGGTTGGTCTGGGATTGTCTGGCGTCGATGGGTTGTGTGATTTGGCTGTGATAGTGTGGTGAGAGGGAGGCAATCTCGGGAACGAGACCTGTCTCTGCAACTGAATCGGCGAATGAGTGGTGGTGTGTCGGTGGGTGATGGTATGGCTGGGTTACGTTGGAAGGTGGCTACGGAGAGGAAATTGGTTTGTTGTGGTGGGATGTCGAGTGTGGGGTCAATGCGGTAGTGGCCAGGGGAACCTGGTGAGCCAGGGATGAATTGCAACCTGTTGAGTCCACGTTGGGCGTCGTGGGCGGTGTTGATCAAGTGTCGGAGGGTGTTGCGCAGCTGCAGAAAAAGTCTGTAAGCTGGTGTGTTGGTGAATGTAGACATTGGAGGGATGGGATCTTGCACAATTGGGTGATGTTGGAGATCGTCAACAAGTGAGGCGATAGTGCTAATCATCCAGTGGAGCAAGAGTAGTTCGGGCTGGTGTGTCACGGACGGGGCCAAGTATGGCATGGGATTGTTCGGTAAGGAGTAACTGTGGTGTGTAGTGGGTGGGTCAGAGGAGATGGTAGTTGTCGCTGAATGAGGAGGTAGTGGAGTTCGTAAATCATCACGAGGCATCATGTCGTAGGAGGGGCGAGCGGTTATGAAGAAACAGTTCGGTCAAATGGCTGCGGAACACATGGTGGCATGCGATTGTGAAAAACCATCAAAAGTGAGAGTGTGAAGAGTGGTAGATCGGTTAGATGGTTAAGTTTTTTCCGCTCGCCGAGAAATATCAGTGAGACTTGAGAAATGAAGTGTAGCAGCAGCTGTGGCCAGGGATGTCGTCTCAGAGTTGCCAAGTTGCATGGCAGCCGCTGTAGAGCCCGGGTTGGGATGTTGCTGCGGTGCTAGATGTTGTAGTTAGCCACTGCGGTGTGGAATGTTGTCGCGGGAGCGTGAGCGTTCCCGAGTAGGAGTGGCAGTGTTGATGTTGGTGGCCGGGGTAGCCTGTGGCGGGGGACCTGTCCAGTGAGAGTGAAGACGTTCTGCGTCTTGTGGTGGTGTACGTGGTGAAGGAGAGGGTGAACGGCTGGAAAGGCCGGGTGGTAGTGGAAAACCTGGCGGTATGTCGTGTAGAATGGCCAGGTTTCTGCTGGAGAGTGAGGCTGTGGGGTTGATGCGATATTGCCCTGGGAGGCCTGGGCCGGTGGTGACAAATTGGAGGAGCCGACGAGCCTGGGAAAGGCTATCAATCAGGCGGTCCAGCAAGATCAGGTCGCCGCGCATTCGGTAGAGGAGGTTGTATGCTCTCTGGTCCTGAAAATACGTCTGGCTTGGCATAGGTTCAGTGTGAAATGGGTGGTGGCGGAGGTGTTGGTTGACCATAAAGAGAAGGTCAAGGGAGCTGTTGAGAGATTGAAAGTCAGGCTGAGTGCAAATCGAAGGTTGGAGCCAGCTCGGAGGGCGCTGTGGCAGGTAGTGTTCTGTGTTGGCGGTGTTGCCATGGGGGCGAGCGCGAGGATTGGCCATAACAATTGGTACAAGAAAGTAGGATAAAGTGGCGCACAAAAAGCTGCGGAGCTAGAGTGAGCCTGAGAACATGAAAGACCGAAGTTGTCCAAAAAATGGCGAAAGTAGAACGGGCGTGAAAAACAACTTGTCACTGCGTGTCAATGGATTTGTCCTGCGGCACGCCGTAGAGAAAGCGGGGTGAAACGGGTCATATGAAATAACTGCCAACGGGCGTAAGTGGAGATTTCTCCGGATGACTGTTCTCACTAGGCGCTCGCTCAGCAGTCGGCGGCAGCAGCACAGCAGGGGAGGTGTTCGATGTGGTGAAGGCGGTGGCGTTGTCTTGGGGGAAGGGGAAAAATCCGGTTGTGAATGTGGTGGTGGGGAAACTGCTGGTGAGGTGGGTGTTGGTGAGAGGGAAGGTGCTTGTCGTGGTGGTTCGGTTGGTAGTGGTGTGGAGGAAAGTTGCTGGTCTTGCTGACGTTGCATGTCTTTGAGTTCTTGCCATCGGGCTTGACATTGCTCGACTGAGAAGCCCACTCGGCGAGCCACAGTAACCCAGTTGGGACGAAGTCTGGGGTTTTCTTTGAGTTCAACCAGGCGGCAATCGGCGTCGCCGTCCCATGCGTCCCAGTCCGCTTGTTGGTTCAGTGGTGGTGAGAGTGGTTGCTTCCGCTTGCGTGTTGGAGCAGGTTGTGGAGCTGGGGGTGTTGTTGGTGTGTCGTCGGAGTCTTTTGAGAGTGGTGCTGGTAAACGGATGGGTGGTCGAGATGGTGCTGAGTCACAGGAGGAGGTGGTGGATGGTAAACGTATAGGGTGGATAGGCGGTGTTGGGAGTGGCTGAAAGTGTTGGCGGAAAGTGGGATCCGCTTGGTGGAGGTGGTGGAGGAAGTGAGTGTGAAGGTGTGCTACAATATCTGTTGCTTGTCTGAGCAGGTTTTGGACCTGCGAAAGTACCACTGCGGTTCGGAGAGTTGGGGTGTCGTTGTGTGGAGGTGTCAGTGTGCTGCTCATAACTTGGAGATATAGGGATGTACAGTAACACAGAGTCGTCACAGGTTGCTGCGGCAGCGCGCCAGGGCAGCAGGACAGCAGCTGATCTGCGGGAGCGCGTCATCACGTGGCCGTGCATATGAATTAAACGAGCGTCAAATTCCCACGGGCATGGTGCGAAAATGCAAGTCCGATTGAACAATCAAGTGCATGAAACTCCGACATGTGAGAAACTTCATCAAGACAGCTGGTAAGATTCGGAATAAGATTTTTTAGAGCAAAACCTGTAGAGCTTGAAAAATTGAGGGTTCAGAATCCGCGTAGCCGCTGCAAGAGGCGCTTTTTGGCTGCTATAAGCAAAGGTTATGTGGTGGTGTGAGACAAAAGGTGGAGGTAGAGGTGGTAGTGGTGTGGAGGTGTTGGACAGTGGTGTTATGTGTCCGGTGGAGTGGAGTTTGTGGACCAGGCCAGTCCTTTGACAATGGCATGGTCCGGGTGGATCACCCAGCAGCGGCCCTTCTGGTGGAAGACTGCGCCGTGGTAATCGTTGAGGAGGTTCATGGCATGTTCTTCACCTCCGGAGGTATATTTTGTGGCGGCACCCCAAGCAAGGAGTGTGATGATAAGGGAATGGGAGTTCTTGTGGAGTTGCCAGGTGTTGTGGATGATACGGGCAAATTCGTTGTGATCATGGGGTTGATTGTGGGTGATGCGGACACCCTGGGCAAAAAAGCCAGGGTAGTTGGCAAAGTGAAGTGTGCTGGGTAAAAATCGACCTTGGCGTAGAATGTTGGCAATGTTGCCGACCGGGCCTGTATGGCCAGCGTTGATGTGGGCGACTTCCCGGTGGGTTGATGTGGCTCGGGAAACCGCGGGCGGTTCTGGTGTGGTGGCTTGTGTGTTGAGGAAAGGAAGTGAAATGGCATAGTATTGGAATTGGTCGTATTGGTGAGTTGTGTCGTTCCACCTGGCGTGAGTATATTGCCGGAAATCGGTGATCTCCTTGTAGGTGATGTTGCAGTCTGTGAGGAGATTGGCAATGTACTGGTGCTGTGGTCGGTTGGGGTTGTCGAGTTGGGTGGCGTGGAATTCAAGCCATTCTAGGAGTTGGTCTGCAGGTGAAAAGGTGTGAAAGTTGGGTGGAGGTCGCCAACGGTTGATTGGGCGACGAAGGACGGCTGTGGTGTGAAATTGAGAGGGGTCGGGGTTGGTGTGTTCAGTGTTGGGGCGTAAATCGATGGGTTGTGGTGGTGAGCGACTGCGGGATGGTGTAAGGCTGGATGTGTAAGTGGATGTCGAGGGTGAACGGCGTCGCCGGGTTGCGCTGTGGTGCTTTGAGTGGTGGTGATGTCGATGTCGGCGGCGGTGGTGGTGGCGTCCTCGGCGGTGATGATCGGACTTGCGTCGGCTCTTGTGGTGGTGGCGGCGACTGCTGTGTGGTGGCTGTGGGGAAGGTGGTTGTGGTGCCGGTGAGGCGGTGGTGTCAAGCTTGTCCGTTGCAGGTAGTGAAGGTCCAGGAGCTGGTGTCGCGGATGTAATGGATGGTGATGCGGAAGGTTGGGATCCAGTAGCTGGCGGGGTCGTGTTTTGGACCGGCAATGGAGGGTCCGTGGCGGTTGTGGTGACGTGTTGGATTGGTGGTGTGGGGTCCGATGGCGTCTGTTGTGGGGGTTGTGTGACTGGGGGAAAGGCTGAGTATGGTTGCCAAACGCCCTGGGGGATGGCGCATTGTGGGTCTGTGGATGGGTGATGGGCAATCGCGGCCTGTTGTGGTGTTGGAAGGGGATGTGTCAGTGTAGTGGGGGGAGGAGGTTCAGCCGGTGGTGTGGGATGTAGTGGTGGCAACAGGTATGAAGGGGGAGGTGCTGCTGATGGAAATACTGGAGTTGGATGTGCGGGCTGCGGTGGCATGTGAGATGGTTGCACAAACGTCCAGGTGGACGGAGTGCCGTAGGTCAGTGCAGTGGCGGTCGGACTGGACAAAAAAGGTGGTGGTTGAAATGGTTGTGGTTGTGGGTGAGGGTATGCCGATGGTTGTGGCGAGGGAAAGGTGGGTGCAGTTGACGGCTGTGGCAGCGGCCATGTGGGTTGAGGTTGTGTGGTAGGTAATGGTGGTGGCGTGGCGTGAGCGTATGGCCACGGAAAATGCATATCGTAGTCGTAGCTATGGCACGGCGCGGCGCAGCAGCAAAGATGCAGCGGAAAAGTGCCGAGTTGTATTGTCATAATGTTGTTGAAAGTATCATGCCTGGTGTTGATGGAGAGTATGTTGTAAAGTGGTGCTGGAGGTGAGCTTGTTGTCAGGTGTGTGTTCGTGCATCTCGAATTAGATTGAAGAGCTCTAATGCCCAAACTTGAGTCCTGCTGATGAAAAAGTCACGGCATTGATATGGCAAAACGTGGAGAAACAAGCATGACGTGGAGAAATGAACATGACGGATCCGAAATCTGAAAGCTGATATCCGATGTATTCCACAAGAACCGTTTTTTGGCCCGGCGGCCAGTGTGTCAGTTGATTCGGTGAGGGTGTCGGTGACTTCCTGTGAGAGTCCAGTGAGTGGTGGTGCGTTGTGGTTGTTGCTTTCCCATGCAAGATCGGCGCCCCTGTGACGGGGATCACACTCAGCACCCGAGTGGGACGGCTGAGCGAGACACACTCTGACACTGGTTTTCAGTTAACTCAATTACTCCGATGGGAAGGACGGTGATGGAACTGCAAGGTGAACAGGTCCGGTGACTTGAAATGTTGAACATTGTTTCACTCGCTCTGCTGGCTGCACTGCACAAGCGGCTGAAAGCTGCGGTGGGAAACCTGTTTGTGGGGAAAGTATCGTGTGGAACCACCATGAATCAAACCAAAGGATTGGACAGCGTGTTCAAAAGTTGAAGCAGGTACACATCAGGACGTCTCCCGATGCATCACCAGAGAATGTGGACGTCTTCGTTGGCAGTGATTCCACAAACTCTGTCACTGCCCCCTGCCTGTGAGAAAAAGTGTTGGAAAACCCTTTGTCCAGGGGTGGACACACACACATATTATATATATGGTAGTCGATCGAAAGGTCGGCATAAGGCCTATGCCACTGAGAGCCTCTTCAAGTTGTCCGCGAAAGTTTTTTCTCGAGTTCGCGCAAGTTATTTTTTTCTGGCGAAAGATTTGCGAACGAGTCTATTATACTATATATTGTATACATGAAGAGGCGATACCATCATCAGTGATTTGCAACAGTGCTGTCTGAGCTACAACAACAACTACTGCTGCTGCTGCTGCTCCTGCCACTGCCACTGCCACTGCCACTGCCACTACCACTACCACTACCACTACCACTGCGTACTACTCCTCCTCCTGCTGCTGCCACTGGATGTTACGCTGTGCGCCTAGAAACCCACCAATGACGCGACATTTTTTGGCGAAAGATTCGCGAAAGTTCCGCGAAAGCATAGGCGAATGTGAAGGTATGTTTTGTGGACCCCTGCCCAAGCCAAGCAGCGACAGACCTAGCAAGATGAGCGCAACAACCGTTGATAGCTCTTCCAGCTCATCCTCCACCAGTTCTGCTGATTCATCCAATGGTGGTGATTGAGAGTTCTCGCCAATCTGCCTTGTAATACCGCAACCTCGTCTGCAGTTCCAAAATGGTGTTTGATGGAAGTGCTCAGGCTGCTATGTAGAACCACTCAACCAAGACGATTTCTAGAGGATATACTCCCCGCGAAAGTTAAACATGGAGTTCGCGAAAGATTCGCGCATGTTATTTTTTCGCGAAGAATGGCCTTCCAGCAAGAAGGGATTTTGATCAACCACCATATATACACATATATACATGAATTTGTTTGCCTGCTGTATTTGCGTTGCCTGAGAACTGCTTGACGCTTGCTTGACTGGATCGTGGTTTGTGCTGCTATGTTTGGCTTTTGTGCTTGGATGTTGGCTGTGAGCAAGGAACTTAGACAGCTAAAACTTTTTCCCCGGCACCCAGACCCCGAGATCAACATTTGGGCGACAAGAAATCAACTTCGTTGGTCCCCAGTTGTGCCAGAGGTTGCGTTCTTTTGTGGTAGC
>CAXIVM010000251.1:20845-50845 GCA_964035705.1 Porites rus | reverse complement strand
TAAACCCTCGCTTTCGTGGGGCCAATACTGAAGCGTTCCGTGAGCATCTTGAAACACCTCGATGCCTAGCAAACAGTGAAGTAAACAAGGGAAACCTTCTGTCCAACAAGACTCCGGCCCTAAAATGATCACAAACCACTTAGCTTCCTTCCTTCGCCTTTTCTCATGTAGGAACCAATGCAAGAACTTCAACTTGACTTAGTCACAATGCTTGACGTCCATCTACTCCCAGGGCCAGCCGTCGCCCGTCCGCGCGGGTTTTGAACGGCTTGGCTGGGCTGGCAGGGCCCCCGGGCACCACGGTACCGAAGAAGAAGGCCAAGTAGAACCAGTTGGAGAAGATCCAGGACTCAGTTTCGAGCCCGAGAAACACCAACACCCACCTAGAAACGAAGAGCCAAGCAAGCACTCCAACGTGATTCATTCCCCTGCGAGTTCAGTCGACTATTGCAAAGAATGGCCTGGGTCTGGTGTCCTGAGTAAAGGAATTTCCTGAAACCTTCAGTCGGTCCAAGATATGGTCGAACTGGACTTCTAGGCTTACTGTGAAAACTCCGAAAAGAATCATGGATGCAATGGATGCAAAGATACGCTGCATGCGTGAATTTCCGACCAATACATAATACTGTCTTCATCCTAGATCCCTCCACAACTCCCCGCACATATAGCCTTCGTCCTACGGCTCCTTACGCCAAAACCTGCATCTCTCTCCATCTCCGAACCCCAAAAGTCACCACCACCGGTCCACTCGGACGGTCAGTCGCATCTGGACCCGGTCCAGTCGCGCCGTTCAGGGCGTCCGCACGATCCATCCTTGCGAAGGCGGCTCGGGCGGCGGCGCTGGAGCTGCCGAGGGCGCCTTCTTCGTCGTCGAACCTCGAGGAACGGCGGCGCCGCCGTGGGGGGCTCGGTCGCGCCGTTCGGGCGCGCGGAGGGCGGAGTTGGTCGGCGAGGACGGGGGTTTGGCTTCGCGGATTCGGTGGTGTTTGGATCCTTTTTTTGGGGGTGCTGCGCCAGGGGGACATGCCTTTCTTCTTTCGGATGTCGCATGATTCCGCTAGTAAAGCTTTAGAGACGATAGACTCCGATAGACGATTGACTTTAGTCCAGGCACATCTCACTGGGGTCACAAGGATCGACTTGCATTTGGGGGGCGCTCTGCCATTGCTATTCTGACTCACAGTGGTTCACCCCATCCGCAACTGGGGCTCACACCTCCGGACGCCTGGTGCAGCGAAGCCAAGCCGAACGACGCGAACGACGCGAGGGAATGGGGGAGAACAGGTTAAGCGAGATTTTAGGATGTAAAGAGCTAAAATCAACCTGAGAACTGCACTCTTTTCAGACTGTTGTCCTCTATTAGCCGCACCAGTGGTTTTCAAAGGAAGGTCCATGGCATAAAATCCTAAGCCACATCTCGGCCTGGTTGCGGGTTGACACACCATACACGTGTCTACAGTCTGGTTGCTATTTGCCTCACTTCTTAGCACGGCGAACACCTCGCATACCGCGCTCCACGTCCGGGGCGCCATCCACGGCATGTCCGAAGGTCGGAGCGAAACGTCGCGCCATTCCAAGGGGGTTGGTCTGTGCAGGCAAAAAATACACCCTAGAGGTCAGGACCCTGACCCTGGACCCTGACATACCGTGACCCGTAACTGGAGTTGGTCATATAAACCACCGGACCGTATATAGTCAATGAGGGTAAAAAAGCAGGTTTTGCCGGGCCTGCTGGGCCTCTACACAAAATGGATCTCATATCCATTCCCTCTGATCTGATCCTATCTTGGCTGTGCCCGATTCCCTTCCGATCAGTTTTGTACCAGGATACAGGTCCAGGCTAAGCGAAAAGGCATTCAGAATCCCAACGTGCATGATACCTCGGTCTCGTCTCTGAAGCCTCTCGTTGCTAATAGCACTGCTAGCAGTCGATCACGACACCACACACTCTGACATTGGTTTGCTGTGAACTCAATTCCCAGGTCGAAAACGGTGAAGGAACGGCAAGGTGAAAGGTCCAAAGATTTGAAGGTGTTTCAACAAAAGGTTTGTGCACATCTGCAGATCACGAGAACAGCGATGTCGAGCGATCAGCGTGGCTGCACATCTGCGGTGGAAAAGGGTTTGGGGGTCTATCATGCAAGGACCATGGAATCAAAGAAGGAAAGATTGGAGTCACAGCTTGGTCAAAGGTTGAAGCAGGTACACATCAGGACGTCTCCCGATGCATCACCAGAGAATGTGGACGTCTTCGTTGGCAGTGATTCCACAGACTCTGTCACTGCCCCCTGCTTGGAAAAAATCGGAACCCTTAGGTACAGGGGTTGACACACACACACACACTTTGACAATGGGTTTGCAGTTAACTCAATGGCTCAGGAAAGTGGCCGATGGAGCCGCAAGGTGAAAGGGTCAGCGCAATTGAAATGTTGAACACAAATTTTGCGTGACTGCGGAAGCTAGTTACTGCATTAGCACTTTACTGCAAAAACGGTAAGGCGAAAGGGTCCGAAGAACAGAACTGTTTAACAAACTCACTAGCACTTTACCAAAGCTAAGGAAACCTGTTTTGGGGGATATCATGCGAAGAACCACCATGGAAGCATAAAAGGAAAAGTGGGGTCACAGCGTAAACAACAGTTTTTAGCAGGTACGTGAAAATGGCGTCCCATTCCTCGGGTGCATCGCCAGCTTCGTTGACCAGGCGACGATGCACCCTGCCTGGTCCCCTGCGATTTGAACAAAACAGAAACTCTTTGGAACAGAGTGTGACACACACAGTCGGCCGCTTTGCGGCGCTCTCGCAGAAAACCTAAATAGGCACCTAATAAGCCTTAAGAGAAAGAAAACCAGAAAGAGCAGCGCTAAAAGGACAAGAGAGAAAGAAAGGCGTAGCGAAAAGTGAATACTTAGCCCTTGACTGGGGTAGGGAAACGAGCCTCAAGAACTACCTAAAAAGCCTGAAAGAAAGCCCAAGAAACGACCGAAAGCGGGGGGGCAGGGAGGATGTATGAATACTTAGCACTCTAGAATTACTGATTACTTAGCAGAAATGAATTAAGTGCAGTAGTTAGGGAGCGGGACTTTAGTCTTAAACCGCCCGGGTAGAGTAGACTAGAAAAGGGACAGCAGAGGGAAAGGCACCGACACACAAGTGTGTCGAGTACCATTTCCCTCTGTTGCCCTAATTAGTGGGTGGGAGGGGTTGGGGTGTTTGGGGTAGAAAACACGTCGGGGTTTATGCTCCGCTGACCCGGCGGTTTGTCTCAAAAAGCACCGTGAAGCCGGCGGCTTGTATTTTGAGAAGAGAGGGGAGCGCTGTGAGCGGCGCGTTTTTCGATGAAAATGCGCATTTTTCAACCTTTTTCATGCGTTTTCTTGAGAATGATTGATGTGTCTGACATTGCCTGGAAGGATCTGCCTGGAAGCGCCCAGATGTTATTCAGTAAGATCGGTCAAGAAACCTACAGTGATTATGAAAAAAAGAACCAAAACTGGAATGATAGAATGAATGACTTTACAAGAAACTTAAATGATCACTTTAAACAACATAGAACACTATATGCTGAAGAAAAAATATAGCAAACAAGGAGAAGATTGAAGACCGCAGGGGCTTATGGAATGCCTATTCATCACCAAGTGCTTTTTACAAAACAAGTAAGACTTTATACACAAGTGGCACATGTGGTTGTGATGGATCTTTAACAAGGGATATTATGGATGATCTGTTATTAGTACCTACTAGAAATGTTCATCACAGTGAGAAATACAAACATGTTATAGAAGAATTGGAAAAGTCACCAGAAATAACCCGTTTGGTTGGGCATAGCCTTGCAAGTGCTGTAATAAGATCAATCAAAAACAACCTAATACATTTGCTACAACAACCTATGCTACCCCTACAATAAAAACAAAAAGGAAAGGAACAAAAATCCCAAAAGACTTGACTACCGCAATCCATCCGATATTGTTTCAATGTTGGATGGTTACGCTGCAACTTCTGATTTGAAAGAACCTAACCCTTTAATGAGCCACAGCTATATCAATTTTGAAGGGAACGGCCTTTGGAACATCAATCCCGGCACCGATATAAGCAATGGATTTAACCCCAATCACTCATTTAAAAAACAACATTTAAACTTAATTAAAATATGTAATGTTATGGTGGATTACTCCAAGGCAAAAATTTACAGAATACTAAATGACAAAATGACGATGTCTATATTGGTGCTACTTGTCAGCCATTGAGTGTCAGAATGGCAGGACATAGAAGGGGGCGGAATGGCAAAGATAAGAAACATTACAAATTGTTATCACACAATCACCCAAACATTCAATGCTAGTGGTGGTGAAATTAATATGAATATTGTAAAATCATCTTCTAAACTGACTGGAGCATTCATTACCCTATTTAGAACTCCAAGGTGTGGTGAAGATCTGAACCGATACTTACCTGACAATTATGTATATAAGAGATGGAACTACTTTTACAATCCTATGATCTATGGAAGAATTAATGATACTGATACTGGTAATGCTGATACAAATGACTTACAAGGTACAAAGGTTTTCAAGATGCCACCCGTAGTTTAAGTTGGCAAATTCAATTAAGCAATTCCCAGAAATACACAGAATTTGAAGCGCAATCATTATCATAAACCTTTTACTATTTAAGAAGAGCTATACAGTACATGACAGTTTAAGTTTTTCGTATCGTCAATACAGAGAGAACAAATTCATTATTGGTATGTCATTTGAAAAAATTGCAGATGTCAATTTTACTGGCTATAATTCTAAAATGTCAGGTATTACCAATTTTCGAGTTAAAGGAGCAGAAGGAGCATTATTAGACCCTAATGAACAAATCACTGAGGGTTTTTGTCATTTGATTTCAGAGACTGTTCTGGAATTGAGAGAATGTGGGAGTATTGTCTACTTCCAAGGAAATTGAAAGTTTTAAAATACCCCAGGAAATCAAAAAATCCAAAATTCCAATTTTCCAAAATTCAAATTTTCCAAAATTCAAATTTTCCAAAAAAAACCAAAGAAACCAAAAAAAAACAATTCTGCACAGACCAGGGGGGGAAGAGGGGGTGAGGCAAAGTCCTGGCACAATTGGTAGTATTCTTTCAGTGGCACCAAAATCAATAGAAAGAAACAAAATACAAACAAAATGAAACAATGCAAAAACGCGCCGCTCAGAGCGCTCCTTTCTGTTTGAGAATACAGTATAGTGAAACGAGAGTCAGTTAAGAGAATCCAATGCGTGCAGAGAGTCTGCTGAATCAGTTACACGATACTCTGGAGTGAAGACAGCGCCCCCTTGCGGGGGATCAATCACACCCTGCACCCAAGTGGGAAGGCAGAGCGGCACACACTTTGACAATGGCTTTGCAGTTAACTCAATTCCTCAGGAAAATGGCCGATGGAACCGCAAGGTGAAAGGGCCAGCGCACTTGAAATGTTGAACAAAAGTTTGGCGTGACTGCGGAAGCTACGTAGTTACTGCATTAGCACTTTACTGCAACAACGGTAAGGCGAAAGGGTCCGAAGAACAGAACTGTTTAACAAACTCACTAGCACTTTACCAAAGCTAAGGAAACCTGTTTTTGGGGATATCATGCGAAGAACCACCATGGAAGCAAAAAAGGAAAAGTGGGGTCACAGCGCATACAACAGTTTTTAGCAGGTACGTGAAAATGGCGTCCCATTTCCTCGGGTGCATCGCCAGCTTCGTTGACCAGGCGACGACGCATCCTGCCTGGTCCCCTGCGTTTTGAACAAAACAGAAACTCTTTGGAACAGAGTGTGACACACACACTCTGACACTGGTTTTCAGTTAACTCAATTACTCCGATGGGAAGGAAGGCGAGGGAACGGCATGGTGGCAAAGTCCGCTGAAAAGTATTGTTGAACATTGTTCACAAGTGCACTCACACGTTCAAATGCGGCTGCAAAAGGATCAAAAGCGGCTGCACGTCTGCGGTAGGAAAAGGTTTGGGGGTGGAAACATGAAGGACCATGGAAGCAAACAAAGCAAATTAGACAGCGTGGTCAAAAGTTCAGCAGGTACACAGGGATGATCAGTCCCTGCTTCCCCTTCTTGTCCACAGCTTCGTTGCGTGTGGTAGGACAAGAAGGCCACACGCCCCTGCCTGTGAGAAAAAGTGTTGGAAAACCCTTTGTCCAGGGGTGGACACACACAAGTCGCCGCGTTCGGCGCTTTTTCAAAAATCGGTGGCAGGCGTGATAGTTGTGTCCTTTTTGGACATAGAGCCTCACGAGTTCAGCCGCAGCAGCTTCAGCGCTGGAGGGTGGAAATGTGTATTTTCGAATGGTGTGAAGTCGTGATTGGAGGCCTGATAGAGCCAAGCGCTGGCTCCCGGCGGTTGTGGAATCCCGGATTTTCCAGGGTTGGGAAGGTTGCATGTAGGTGATGGTGCGTTGTGGGAGGTCGATGTTGAAACCGAGGAGATGAAAATCCTCCACCGGTTCGAGTTCCACTGGGTCGCCAAAGAAATTGTGGTGGATGAGGGTTTGGATGGCCGGGTGTTGAAGGAAATTTTCGTTGTGGACAATGAAGCGGTTGTCGACATATCGATAGTAAGTAAAGTGGAGGTCTGTGTGTTGAAGGAGGTTGTTGTGGATCTGATGCCAGGAATGCTCAATGAGGGTGATGGCAACATTGCATAGGGCTGGAGAGAGCTGGGATCCAATCCCGGCCCCTCGGATTTGTTTGTAAGTATTGTTGCAAGCCCGGAAAATGCATGTGTTGAGGGCAAAAGCTACGATGGTGGTAATGTCGGAAGTCTGGATGGTGCGTTGGGTAGGGTGTTTTCGATGGTGTCTGCCAATGTGTGAGTGGTGGAAAGGATTGCCGGTGGCCTGGACATCCACCGTCAGGGTGTGTGTGGGTTGCTGTTGTTGCCAGTGGTGGACGAGGGAGTGAACCGCATCGATGAGTCGGTGCTGTGGGACTGAGTTGAAGAAGCCGACCAGGTCATCGTTGGTGGCGTGTAGTGAGATGTCTGGTGGGGTTTGGGTGAGGTAGCTGTGAAAGTGGTGCCAAAGCTGGGGAATGGACATTTGGCCGGGATGTTGAGGGTAGAGGTGTTGGAGGATGATGTCAAGGGCACGGCTGGTAATGCGAAGCAGGTTGCCACTGAGTGATTGGAAGTATGAGATAATTGTACGGCCTTTTTGCCAGTGCTTCTTCTCCTTGAGGTGGACAACGCCGTAGGGAATGTTGAAGTCTTTTCGGAAGCCCCACTTGTAGCGAGTGCGCAAAATGGGGGGGACAGTGGCGGCCAGGTGATCGTGGATATTGGCGGCAGTGATGTAGGGAAGTGGTTCGAAAAGTTCGGGGGATTGGCATGTATTCAAGGCGCCAGTGAAATATTGGCGAGGGCAAAACAGCCGGAGTTGTTGGAGCTCATGGTCGGCATGGTGAAGTAATGTGTGTTGGCCAAGATGTTCTTGGAGTTGGCGAAAAGCAGGCGAGCCGTAAAACGGGGTTGCTGCTTGAGGTGTGTGTTGTGGAGGCGCCATTGGTGCTCAAGGAAAGGCTGCAAGTGCTGAACGAGGGATGGCGGAAGCCCTTGTAGTTTGAGCCATTTTGTGTAGGCCGTCTTGAACATGATGAAGTATCGGGCCTTGCTTGGGTAGTAGGTGCTGTTCATATTGGCATTGAGAAAAATGCTGAGATGCGTAGGGAGTTGGAGTTGGTCAAGTGTAAGGATGTAGTGGCCGTTGATGGTGGGGGTATCGGGATCCTGCAAGAGGGTGCGAAGGTGATCGCATGCGCAGGGGAGGTCTGCTGGATCTGGCGGGGAGTGGAGGGTGTCCTCCCATGTGCGGTGGTTATGCAGGTGGGAACGGAGGGTTTTGTGTGCGGCTTCTCTCAATCTGTGGGAGGGGAGGTGGAGGGGAATGGTGAAGTGCTTGTGTTGCTGAATGGTGGTACGAAGCCACTGCTGGCAGTGCTTGGTGAAATCGTCGTGGGCCAGGAATGGCACTGTCAATGGAATATTTGGTTTTGGCGGTGTGAGGTTGCGGTAGATCAGGGCTTTGTTGAGGATGTGGAGAGCTCTGCTGCGGCCGGGTTCTTCTAGGTTCGCGGCCATGCGCCGGATTGCATAGACTTCAAGGTCCGTGTGGCGGCCGCTTCGTAGCTCTTTGGCTGCTTCAAAGGAGGCTGCTGTGTGTTTGGTGAGGTTGCGGAGAAGTTGGAGTGCGTGATGCTTGGTGGAGGTGTAAAGGTGTGGTTCTCTGAGTGTGTATTGGCGTTGTCTGAGGCGTCGGAAGAGTCGTTTATGGGTGGCTAATCTGGAGTAGAAATGGGCTCTGTGCTTGGTGAACTGCCAGCCTTGAGCTTTGAGCTTGAGGTGGTGGGAAATAAACGGCCAGTTGAGCGTAGGCATCCAGTTTGCGATGTAATGGTGCTCTTGGATCCAGGCTTGGTCGTATGTCATGGGAGGTAAGTTGAATGGTAGTGTAGTGATGGATGTTGTTGTGTGAGTGCCAATAACGTAAGGAGAGTTCGGCAGAAATGGGGATATTGTTCTGGAGTTGTTTGAGTTTGGCACGGCGATTGTGTTCGCGGTGGGGAATACCAATGGCTGTGGAGCCAACATAGAAGTGGCCATGTTGGTGGTAGCAGCGTTGGGGCTGGTCGGGATTGAAGTCGAGCTTGATGTAAACGGAATTTGAGGAAAGGAAGTTGTGGTAGTGGTATGTGTGGGGCAGGATGTGAAGCTGACGGAGACGGTTGCGCAATTGTTGTGAGCGACGGGTGTTGGAAGGGTATGCGAAAAGGAGTGTGATATGGATAAGGCCAGTGGCAAAGATGGCCTCGGCACGGTCGATGTATTGGGTGCGGTGAATGAGCACGGAGAGTGCTCGGTGCAAGTGGAAAAGTTGGGTGAGGTTGGTGTGGCTGGGTTGCTGCTGGGCAAGGATGGCGAGTCAGCAGCCGATGGCTGCTCCAACACCCACGAGCTGTTGTAGGCTACGAATGGGGAGCCGGTTGACCCGGTTGAGGGGTAGGCCATACCTTGTGGCTGCTTCTTTTAGCTGCTGCGTGGTGACTTTGCTCGTTTGCAGCAAACGAACGACGTCCTTGGCGGCTTCTTGGATGGTGGGGTCGAAGGTAGTGACCCATTGTTGGATCTCTGGGTGGTTCCAGCCCTCGGGGATATCGTCTTGCAGTGTTGGGTGTGGTGGTTGCAAGACGTCAGTGAGGGCTGGCGGTTTTGGTGGTGGTGGAGTGGGTGCATGGGATGGGGCGGCCGGTGCGGAAGATCGGCTGGTGCTCTTGACTGGGGTGAGTGGGTTGCCCAGGTCGTGGAGCTTCTGGCGTGCGCGGGCCAGTTCGTCGTTGGTGTTTTTGAGGGCGCGTAGAGCGGTGCCTTCCGCAGGTGCTGGAGAGTGAGTTTGTAGTTGGTCGATAAGTCGATAAGTAGTTTGATGAGGGGTGCGTGAAACGCTCGGGCGTGAGTGGTTTTGTTGGGGATGTCCGTGCTCTGTTGGGTGTGGAGGGTCTCCGCGATGCCGTCAAGGTCAAGGCGTTTTTCACGGAGCTGTTGGAGAAAGTGGGTCACGAAAACCGACTCCGCTATGCTTCTGGTGGCAATAAAACCTGTGTACTTGCCGTTGCTCAGTGTGCGGGCGGTGAACTCGGAGGTGCCGTGGTAAGCCAATTGCCACGGGAAAACCTCAAAGGTTGGGAGTCCTGCCACGCCTGCTTTTCGAGACCACTGGGTGGGTTGGATTGTACGATGTAGTTGGTGGCCGTGCAGGGTGTTGGAGTCCCAATGTTGCTCGGTTGGGTTCCAAGAGTCTGGAACAGGTGGAGTGGGGGATGGGATGTGTGGTGGTGGTGGGGCAGGCGCTGTGTTGCCACGTGCGGTTGGTGGTGGCGGTGGGCTGTGTTGGAATGTCGATGGTGGTGGGGAGGGGGGGCGGTGGCGGAGGTGGAAACTCCGGCTGTGAGGTTGGTGCCTGTGGTGGCGGTGTATGCTGCGATGGCGGTGTGTATGGTGGAGTCACATACGGGTTGGAGTGGTGGACGTGGTGTGTACGGAGTGCGTGGGTGAGTGGGCCATAGGTGCCTGTGGGGCTGTAGGTGTGGTGAGTGGTGGTGGGAGGTGAAGTTGTGGTGTCCGGGTTGGTAAGCTGCTGATGATGTTGCTGCATCAAATAATGATTCCAGTAGTATTGCTGCCACTGCGCGTCCATGGTGGCTGGGCAAAGTGTCACTGGATCGTGGGGCGAGGAGCACCGAGTGTTGATTTGAGCAAGCTAAACATGCGAGATCACGTCTGGGAGTGTCAATTGAAGCAGTAAGCAGTGCCAGTTGAATAAAGAGGCGGTAAAACACTTAGCCTGTCGAAGACCAGGGTGAAAAATGAAAAAAGAAAAGGAAACGGCTGAGAAAAACCGGAATGCTGCCGAAGTCTAGAAACAGTTTTTTGTGGTAATCCAAGTCAAAAGGTTGGTGAGTGACTCGCCGCTGAGACGCACTGTTTTTCGTTGTGCAAAGTGAAACCGAGCGTGTTGGTCTGCGGACTGAGTTGAGCCAATGTCCGAAGATGATGGTGGGCGTGTTGTAAAAGGCTGTAGCAAAACCATGCACAAACACGAAAACCACGAAAAGTGTATGGGATGGAGTGGTTGTTGTGTGAATCATCCCCGGATAGATCATGGTAGGCACCTCAGAAGCTGCCGCCGCTTGATCACTGGTTGTCTGCATGCCACGGGTCCGTAGCGGGGTCATAGTTCTGGTGTGACAATGGCAGGGGGCGCCCCTGCGTGTCCACCCTTGTCGTGGAAGGGTGGAGCATGACCACGGGGGGTGGTGGACCCAAGTCGGAGGAACCAGCTTGTGGTGGGATGAAGGGGGAGGGTTGTTGTGCTGGAAGGTGGTAATGTGCTGGCCACGGGTGCGTGGGTGTCGGTGGTGCCACTGATGGTGTAGGCGTATGAGATCCGCCTTGGAAGCACGGCCAGCCGGTTGCCGGGGGCACAGGCTGAAGGGGTTCAGTGGTAACATGAGGTTGTTGGGCTTGATAGAGTGATGGTGGGGGTCGCTTTGGAAGAGGATAGACTGTAGCTGTTGACTGTCGGTTGGTGGCTGAGGCGGTACGTTGGGGGGTTGGGGAACCGGTGCGTGGATCCGGCTGTCGGGTGCGGGTGGGGGTGGTGGTGCGAGGAGGTGTCTTGGAGCGTTTGTTGCGGGGTGTACCGCCGATGGGGGAGGGAAATGTCGGTGGAGTGTGTGGCTGTTCCGGCAGGGTGACAGTGGGGGTGGGAATGAGGTTGACGTATTGCCATCGATCGTGTGGTTGCTTGTTGGTGGCTGATGTGGGATTGGGTGATGCGGTGGGGAAAGTGCTGCTGGCTGTGGGAAGGGAGGTGGTCGGTTGGTTGGTGTCTGCTGTAGGCATGAGGCCGGCAAAAGAAGGGAGCTGGACGATGGCATGGATGTCCGTCTGGATGTGGCGGTGATGGGTGGTTGCTCGAGAGGTGGTCTGTTGGGATTCGTGCATGAGAAGCGGTGGAAGTGGGTTGGCCAGGATGGATTCTGAAAATGGAGAAGTTTGGGTGGCAGCATCTTGCAAAGTTGTATGCCTGGCCGCAGCGGTGGGGATGGGATAAAAGCGGAGAGGTGAGGTGGAACTGGGTGGAGGATCTGTCTCTGTGTGTGTCGGTGGGGAGGTCTGTGTGGCTAGGTTGGGATCCAGGAAGTATGCCGCTGGGGGAAAGCGGGCCATGGTGTCAATGGCGTTGAGAGCCAAGCGCGTGTGGCTCTGGATTCGTTGTACGTTGTTGTGGTAAATGGCGATGAGACGCTGGACGGGTGGTGGAAGTGTGTCAGTGAGAGGTTGATGTCCGATAGGGGTGTCAGTAAGGGCGTTGAGGCTGTCCAGGTGCTGGTGAAGAACGAATCGGTGGACATGGAGGTCCGTGAGGATGCCCATCAGGGCATGTGGTGGTTGGAGGGTGTATACTTCGGCCCAAAACGATTGGTCTGCCGAGATGTTGGTGGTGGCTGATGGTGCAGGTTGCGAGGTTGTAGGACCTGGATTTGGTTGAGGCTGCAGCGGGTGAGGTGGATCGTGCGTCTGTGAAGGTAGTTCTTCCGGATCTTCATTGAAGAGAAAAAGAACCTCAGACTGCTCATCATAATCGGCGGTGCTCTCCATTGAAAGGCAAGAGTGGAGGCTGTGCACTGAATGTGGTAAAGATCACGAGTTGAAAAAACGGCTGCGGTCAAAAAGGAACTTGAAGGGCAAAACCAAGTCCTGATCTAAATGTATTGTGCATTGAGGACGGTCAAGACAAATGTTGAAACGTGGAAAACAAAACGGAAAGCTGTGTTCTTTTTGGTCATCACACGATGTGTGAGAATGGTGTGGGGTGAAACTATGAGCCGCTTCGGCGTGAATTGAGCTCGGCCGCGGCTGCAGCTGCGGCTTGACGAGCAATCCGCAGGATGGTCTGTTGGAGCGTGGCCGCTTGTTGCTCTGTTAGCGGTGCGTCTGGAATGGGAGGCACCGGTGGGAACACTGTAGTGGTATTTGTGGTAGTGGTTGGGTGGAAGTGAGTTGGCGGCGCGGGACGTGGCGTGGCTGGTCGTCGGGTGGAATGTGCTGTGGGGTTGAGGTAGTGTTTGATGTCAGTGGAGAAGTTGAAGGGTAAAAGTTGGCCATTCCGGTGGGGACGTGGTATGGTGACCTGTAAGGGGATGCGTGTAGGTGTTGCTGAATGTGGAGCGTGGTGCAACTGTGGGGGGCCCACCCAGGTGGTATTGATTGGTGGGTGCCCCGGACGTGCTTTTGGCAGGATGGGAACATTGGTGGTGAGGATGACAGGGTCCTCAGTGCTGGTAGAGGATGTGGTAGATGGTGGTGCAGGTGGTGCTGTGGGATGCGGAAGTGTAGCTGTGGGTTGTGTTGGCATTGTTTTGGGGTTTGTCTGTAGCGTATTGCGTGTGGAAAGGTTCCGGTAGGATGTGTGGGAAACAGGGGGGGCTTTTGCAGGAGGGGATGTGGATGTTGAGGTTTTGTCGGGTACAGTGCTGACCGGAGGGCAAAGCATGGGAGTATGCTGTGGCGAATCTTCCTCCTTTTTCATGAGTTTCAACTTGGTGTCGTTGGTCGATGGTTCGACGGGCTCAGCCTTAGTGAGGTGTGGTGCCTCATCTTTCACTTCGATAGACTCTGTAACACTGTAGGAGTGCGATCCCAGTCTGGAGAGTCGTGGTCCATGGGGTGGTGAGAAGGCGAAGTGGGAGGCAGGTAGCGGCCCGTTGAGAGTTCAAATGGCTGCGGAGAAAAATTATGAGTGACTGCTGGACAGCAAGATGGAGAAAGTGTGAGGGTAAATGGTTGTACGGGTTTTTTCTCCTGAGCAAAGCGTAATGTGTGAGACAAAGCGTTGTCGGGGCAGCCTCAGGGGGAGGATGACGGCGTGTCAGCGAGCAAGTGGTAAGCTGCTGAAGAAGTGGAATTGGAATTGGAAGCCGTCCAAAGTGCTTGATGTAAGTGTCCGCGATGGCCGTGAGCTGCAGAGGGTTGGTCCGGGATTGTCTGGTGTCGATGGGTTGTGTGATTTGGCTGTGACGGTGTGGTGAGAGGGAGGCGGTCTCGGGAACGAGACCTGTCTCTGCAACTGAGTCGGCGAATGAGTGGTGGTGTGTCGGTGGGTGATGGTATGGCTGGGCCACGTTGGAAGGTGGCTACGGAGAGGAAATTGGTTTGTTGTGGTGGGATGTCGAGTGTGGGGTCAATGCGGTAGTGGCCAGGGGAACCTGGTGAGCCAGGGATGAATTGCAGCCTGTTGAGTCCACGTTGGGCGTCGTGGGTGGTGTTGATCAAGTGTCGGAGGGTGTTGCGCAGCTGCAGAAAAAGTCTGTAGGCTGGTGTGTTGGTGAATGTAGACATTGGAGGGATGGGATCCTGCACAATTGGGTGATGTTGGAGATCCTCAACAAGTGAGGTGATAGTGCTAATCATCCAGTGGAGCAAGAGTAATTCGGGCTGGTGTGTCACGGATGGGGCCAAGTATGGCATGGGATTGTTCGGTAAGGAGTAACTGTGGTGTGTAGTGGGTGGGTCAGAGGAGATGGTAGTTGTCGCTGAATGAGGAGGTAGTGGAGTTCGTAAATCATCACGAGGCATCATGTCGTAGAAGGGGCGAGCAGTTATGAAGAAACAGTTCGGTCAAATGGCTGCGGAACACATGGTGACATGCGATTGTGAAAAAACCATCAAAAGTGAGAGTGTGAAGAGTGGTAGACCAGTTAGATGGCTAAGTTTTTTCGGCTCGCCGGAGAAATAGCAGTGAGACCTGAAAAATGAAGTGTAGCAGCAGCTGTGGCCAGGGATGTCGTCTCAGAGTTGGCAAGTTGCATGGCAGCCGCTGTAGAGCCCGGGTTGGGATGTTGCTGCGGTGCTGGATGTTGTAATTAGCCACTGCGGTGTGGAATGTTGTCGCGGGAGCGTGAGCGTTCCCGGGTATGAGTGGCAGTGTTGATGTTGGTGGCCGGGGTAGCTTGTGGCGGGGGACCTGTCCAGTGAGAGTGAAGACGTTCTGCGTCTTGTGGTGGTGTGCGTGGTGAGGGAGAGGGTGAACGGCTGGAAAGTCCGGGTGGTAGTGGAAAACCTGGCGGTATGTCGTGTAGAATGGCCAGGTTTCTGCTGGAGAGTGAGGCTGTGGGGTTGATGCGATATTGCCCTGGGAGGCCTGGGCCGGTGGTGACAAATTGGAGGAGCCGACGAGCCTGGTAAAGGCTATCAATCAGCCGGTCCATCAAGATCAGGTCGCCGCGCATTCGGTAGAGGAGGTTGTATGCTCTCTGGTCCTGAAAATACGTCTGGCTTGGCATAGGTTCAGTGTGGAATGGGTGGTGGCGGAGGTGTTGGTTGACCATAAAAAGAAGGTCAAGGGAGCTGTTGAGAGATTGAAAGTCAGGTTGAGTGCAAATCGAAGGTTGGAGCCAGCTCGGAGGGCGCTGTGGCAGGTAGTGTTATGTGTTGGCGGTGTTGCCATGGGGGCGAGCGCGAGGATTGGCCATAACGATTGGTACAAGAAAGTAGGACAAAGTGGCACACAAAAAGCTGCGGAGCTAGAGTGAGCCTGAGAACATGAAAGACCGAGGTTGTCCAAAAGAATGGCGAAAGTAGAACAGGCGTGAAAACAACTTGTCACTGCATGTCAATGGATTTGTCCTGCGGCACGCCGTAGAGAAAGCGGGGTGAAACGGATCATATGAAATAACTGCCAACGGGCGTAAGTGGAGATTTCTCCGGATGACTGTTCTCACTAGGCGCTCGCTCAGCAGCCGGCGGCAACAGCACAGCATCGAGGTGGTGAGGGCGGTGGCGTTGTCTTGGGGGAAGGGGAAAAATCCGGTTGTGAATGTGGTGGTGGGGAAACTGCTGGTGAGGTGGGTGTTGGTGAGAGGGAAGGTGCTTGTCGTGGTGGTTCTGTTGGTAGTGGTGTGGAGGAAAGTTGCTGGTCTTGCTGACGTTGCATGTCTTTGAGTTCTTGCCATCGGGCTTGACATTGCTCGACTGAGAAGCCCACTCGGCGAGCCACAGAAACCCAGTTGGGACGGAGTCGGGGGTTTTCTTTGAGTTCAACCAGGCGGCAATCGGCGTCGCCGTCCCATGCGTCCCAGTCCGCTTGCTGGTTCAGTGGTGGTGGGAGTGGTTGCTTCCGCTTGCGTGTTGTAGCAGGTTGTGGAGCTGGGGGTGTTGTTGGTGTGTCGTCGGAGTCTTTTGAGAGTGGTGCTGGTAAACGGATGGGTGGTCGAGATGGTGCTGAGTCACAGGAGGAGGTGGTGGATGGTAAACGTATAGGGTGGATAGGCGGAGTTGGTAGTGGCTGAAAGTGTTGGCAGAAAGTGGGATCCGCTTGGTGGATGTGGTGGAGGAAGTGAGTGTGAAGGTGTGCAACAATATCTGTTGCTTGCCTGAGCAGGTTTTGGACCTGCGAAAGTACCACTGCGGTTTGATGTAGGAGAGTTGGGGTGTCGTTGTGTGGAGGTGTCAGTGTACTGCTCATGACTTGGAGTGATAGGGATGTACGGTCACACAGAGTCGTCACAGGTTGCTGCGGCAGCGCGCCAGGGCAGCAGGACAGCAGCTGATCTGCGGGAGCGCGTCATCACGTGGCCGTGCATATGAATTAAACGAGCATCAAATTCCCACGGGCATGGTGCGAAAATGCAAGTCCGATTGAACAATCAAGTGCATGAAACTCCGACATGTGAAAAACTTCATCAAGACAGCTGGTAAGATTCGGAATAAGATTTTTAGAGCAAAACCTGCAAAGCTTGAAAAATTGAGGGTTCAGAATTCGCGTGGCCGCTGCAAGAGGCTCTTTTTGGCTGCTATAGGCGAAGGTTGTGTGGTGGTGTGAGACAAAAGGTGGAGGTAGAGGTGGTAGTGGTGTGGAGGTGTTGGACAGTGGTGTTACGTGTCCGGTGGAGTGGAGTTTGTGGACCAGGCCAGTCCTTTGACAATGGCATGGTCCGGGTGGATCACCCAGCAGCGGCCCTTCTGGTGGAAGACTGCGCCGTGGTAATCGTTGAGGAGGTTCATGGCATGTTCTTCACCTCCGGAGGTCTATTTTGTGGCGGCACCCCAAGCAAGGAGTGTGATGATAAGGGAGTGGGAGTTCTTGTGGAGTTGCCAGGTGTTGTGGATGATACGGGCAAATTCGTTCTGATCATGGGGTTGATTGTGGGTGATGCGGACACCCTGGGCAAAAAAGCCAGGGTAGTTGGCAAAGTGGAGTGTGCTGGGTAAAAAACGACCTTGGCGTAGAATGTTGGCAATGTTGCCGACCGGGCCTGTATGGCCAGCGTTGATGTGGGCGACTTCCCGGTGGGTTGATGTGGCTCGGGAAACCGCTGGCGGTTCTGGTGTGGTGGCTTTGGTGTTGAGGAAAGGAAGTGAAATGGCGTAGTATTGGAATTGGTCGTATTGGTGAGTGGTGTCGTTCCACTTGGCGTGAGTGTATTGTCGGAAATCGGTGATCTCCTTGTAGGTGATGTTGCAGTCTGTGAGGAGAGTGGCAATGTACTGGTGCTGTGGTCGGTTGGGATTGTCCAATTGGGTGGCGTGGAATTCAAGCCATTCCAGGAGTTGGTCTGCAGGTGAAAAAGTGTGAAAGTTGGGTGGAGGTCGCCAACGGTTGATTGGGCGACGAAGGACGGCTGTGGTGGGAAATTGAGAGGGGTCGGGGTTGGTGTGTTCAGTGTTGGGGCGTAAATCGATGGGTTGTGGTGGTGAGCGACTGCGGGATGGTGTAAGGCTGGATGTGTAAGTGGATGTCGAGGGTGAACGGCGTCGCCGGGTTGCGCTGTGGTGCTTTGAGTGGTGGTGATGTCGATGTCGGCGGCGGTGGTGGTGGCGTCCTCGGCGGTGATGATCGGACTTGCGTCGGCTCTTGTGGTGGTGGCGGCGACTGCTGTGTGGTGGCTGTGGGGAAGGTGGTTGTGGTGCCGGTGAGGCGGTGGTGTCGGGCTTGTCCGTTGCAGGTAGTGAAGGTCCAGGAGCTGGTGTCGCTGATGTAATGGATGGTGATGCGGAAGGTTGGGAGCCAGTAGCTGGAGGGGTGGTGCTTTGGACCGGCAATGGAGGGTCCGTGGCTGTTGTGGTGACGTGTTGGACCGGTGGTGTGGGGTCCGATGGCATCTGTTGTGGGACTGGTGGTGGAGCGCCGATGGCTTGTGGAGGGGGCGGCGGAGGCAACGGTTGGGGTGGAGGCTGTGTGACTGGGGGAAAGGCTGAGTAAGGTTGCCAAACGCCCTGGGGGATGGCGCATTGTGGGTCTGTGGGTGGATGATGGGCAACCGCTGCTTGTTGTGGTGTTGGAAGGGGATGTGTCAGTGTAGTGGGGGGAGGAGGTTCAGCCGGTGGTGTGGGATGTAGTGGTGGCAACAGGTATGAAGGGGGAGGTGCTGCTGACGGAAATACTGGAGTTGGATGTGTGGGCTGCGGTGGCATGTGAGATGGTTGCACAAACGTCCAGGTGGACGGAGTGCCGTAGGTCATTGCAGTGGCGGTCGGACTGGGCAAAAAAGGTGGTGGTTGAAATGGTTGTGGTTGTGGGTGAGGGTATGCCGATGGTTGTGGCGAGGGAAAGGTGGGTGCAGTTGACGGCTGTGGCAGCGGCCATGTGGGTTGAGGTTGTGTGGTAGGTAATGGTGGTGGCGTGGCGCGAGCGTATGGCCACGGAAAATGCATATCGTAGTCGTAGCTATGGCACGGCGCGGCGCAGCAGCAAAGATGCAGCGGAAAAGTGCCGAGTTGTATTGTCATAATGTTGTTGAAAGTCTCATCCCTGGTGTTGATGGGGAGTATGTTGTAAAGTGGTGCTGGAGGTGAGCTTGTTGTCAGTTGTGTGCTCATGCATCTCGAATTAAATTGGAGAGCTCTAATGCCCAAACTTGAGTTCTGCTGATGAAAAAGTCACGGCATTAATATGGCAAAACGTGGAGAAACAAGCATGACGTGGAGAAATGAACATGACGGATCCGAAATCTGAGAGCTGATATCTGATGTATTCCACAAGAACCGTTTTTTGGCCCGGCGGCCAGTATGTCAGTTGATTCGGTGAGGGTGTCGGTGACTTCCTGTGAAAGTCCAGTGAGTGGTGGTGCTTTGTGGTTGTTGCTTTCCCATGCAAGATCGGCGCCCCTGTGACGGGGATCACACTCAGCACCCGAGTGGGACGGCTGAGCGAGACACACTCTGACACTGGTTTTCAGTTAACTCGATTACTCCGATGGGAAGGAAGGCGAGGGAACGGCAAGGTGGCAAAGTCCGTTGAAAAGTATTGTTCAACATTGTTCACAAGTGCACTCACACGTTCAAATGCGGCTGCAAAACGATCAAACGCGGCTGCACATCTGCGGCAGAAAAAAGTTTGGGGGTGGAGACGTGAAGAACCATGAATCAAAAACGTGGAGAGTGGAGTCACAGCTTGATAGAACGGCAGGTACGCAGGGCTGATCGGGCCCTGCTTCCCACTCTCGCCCACAGCTTCGTTGCGTGTGGTAGGGCGAGAGTGCCACACGCCCCTGCCTGTGAGAAATAGTGTTGGAAAACCCTTTGTCCAGGGGTGGACACACACACACAAAAAAAAACGGTTGATCTTAGATGCCTGCATATGCCTGCAGCAATTGGCCAATGACAATCTTTATATGTACAAACTACAAACGTTCATTTTATCAAGACACAACTAGTTCTTACCAAGTCCTCTGACAAATAGAAAGATGTCCTGAGGAATGAAAACACCAACGGACACCTATGTCGAAGAAGAAGGTGACTCAACAAGTCGGTCACTGGATGTGATGGTCGTTGGTGACAACTAATGTGTGTGTCTACCTTTCTTGGATGAACTTGTTCGGAACTGGGAGGTAAATCACCGGAAGGGTGTTCACCTCTTTCTGTTTTTCGGTTTGTTACGCGAAGTGCCTCGTGTGAGGCGGTGCATCTTGTAGAGCGAGTTCCTCAATTAGTGGGGTTGTGAAAGTCTCTCCCCAAAACGGAGAGCTCACTTGGTGGCTGGGAAAATGGACAGTTTTCTGGAGTAAAAAAAACATTTTTGACCTAAAGCTTGACTGCAATCCACTCATGTCAGAAGGCTCTGAACCTTCCAGCTTCTTGCCCATGTTTCTACAGTTCAAAAAAGTGACAGTTTAAATTTGATGTCAATGCGCAGTGTTAGTTGAGCGCTGCCAATGTTGGGCGCTGTCTGCTCCTGGTGTGGGTCATCCCCAAAGGTTGCATCAAAAAGTCCAAGGAACCTTTGCTGGACAAGATGTGAAGTGTGGCAAGTTCTTCACTGGAGTTTCAGGCACGTGTTCTGGGGCATGCTTCAAATTGTAAAACCGTGGAGATTTGGAGGAACACCTTTGACTTCCAATGGTGCCAAGGGAGTGCTTTGGAGCATCACAGGTAATGAATGGTAATGGTCAATATTTTCACACTAAATACAACTTCGCAGGAATAAACCACAATGAATTTCGTTTTTCTTGCAAATTTTCGAGCAACAGCTGCTTGGAGGTCTACACTCATCAAACACAAAGGATCATGTCCAACTTCCCATTGGATAGCACCTGTGCCAGGAGTTGTGGGCGAAAGTTTTGCTTACGGTATCTTACATGTTGTTGACGAAGGTGTGGCAGCCCACATTTGCGCAAATGTGATGCTTGAACTTGTCATCAAGCCTGACACAACAGCTCCCACCCTCCTGCAACCCAAAAAACAAATTTGATGCCTTCCCAGATCTGTCTGGGTTTAAGGCTAGGCATGTCAGGTACCTGGTCCCTGCAGTGCTTGAAATCTAAAGACCAAATACAGGAGTGAGGACTACACATTGCTACATGCCTGGAGAACCTGGAAAAGGTTTACCAAGTCATGGAACAACACCGTCCTCACATACCAGAAAATACTTTCTGGACGACGCCCAAGGCGCGTGTGGGTGGGAGACGAGAGTCTGACTGAAACCAGTCAGGGGGGCAGTGGCAAGATAATGTCAAAATTGGGTCGTCAAACTCGACACCGTTTCCGATGTGTCGCCCCGCTTCGCTCCTTTCACTTCCAGCCACAGGCCTTCGCCGTGTGCGCAAGGAAATCTTGTCCTGTGACATCGCCATCGCCTTTGGGGTTTTCCTCCACAGCCATTGATACACACGACGTTGCAATTGAAGGGGAAAACACATACATAAACATACAGTGACATGGACATGGCACCGGCGCCACTGTACTCCCGCGGGTTCGCCAAAGCTGGCATTGTGGCTCTTCAAATCTTGGTAGTCAGCATAAGCTTCATCCAAGTCTTTCTCGAAACGAGCCGCCAATGGATCAACTTTAGAAGTCGAAGGCTTCTTGGCGCGCTTGGCATTCTTTGCCGCAGGCTTCTTCATGATGGCCGCCACCTTCATTGCCTTCATGGCTTTGGATGCCTTGCCTGCCATGGCCTTTCCGATGCGAGATGCGTGCTTTGAATGACTTGAAATCTCAGCTTGAGCTCTCACAAGTCCACAAAGGGACAAGCCAACATAGAACAATAGAATACAAAACATAAACACGAAAAATCAACGTTGTCGAAAAGTCGGTTCCACCAATGAACAATCTTCTATTTTGCAGAAAATCGACTGACTCAGTTGCGGTTTCTCCGACGCCTATAGTGATCCCGGAGGGCCAAGCTTGTCGAGCACCGCTTGGGTGATTATCTCTCAAGACATGTGACCATGCAAAGCTACGCTTCAACAAGCCAGCGAATCATGCCAAGCTCTTGCTCAAGGAACCTAGCAGCGACTTGAACTTCCACCGTGTTGAAGAGAATGTTAAGGAGCAAAGTGTGACACCACCACAGTCCCAGGCCGTAACATTGGCAGCAAAATTGTCGTCACCCAAATCTCCTGAATCTCGCTGACACTTTTGTGAAACACTCGTGTAGGGTACTCTTGTGGGACACTCTTGTGGGAAACTCTTGTAGGGAACTCTGGTGGGACACTTTTTGGCAACACTCTTGTGGAGCACTCGTGTGGGACGCTCTTGTGAGGTACTCTTGTAGGGCACTCCTTGAAACACTTTCTCGCAACACTCTTGTGTAAGTCTCTCGCAGGACACTCTTGTGTGGCACTCTTGTGGGACACTCTTGCAGGACACTCTGGCGGGACACTGTTGCGGAACACTCTTGCGCGATACTCTTCTATAGGCCACTCTTGTGGAACATTCTTGTGGGCCACTCTTGTAGCACACTCTTGTGGGGACAACTCTGTAGGACACTCTTGCGAGATACTCTCGTGGAACACTCGTGTGGGACACTCTTGTCATCTATCTATATCTAGATCTGTCCATCCATCCATCCATCCATCCATCCATCCATCCATCCATCCACTCATCTATCTATATCATCTATCTCTCATCTGGCTATTTATCGGTTTATCTCATCTAGCTTCCATCCGTGTAGCTGTCATTCTATGTCTCTCTCTCTCTCTCTCCCTATGTATCTATCCAACCATCTACCCACCTGTCTGTCTTCGACGGTTACTTCCATACTTGCGTCGTGGTTCTCAAAAACTAGAGGCACCTCCTCAAGCACGTTTCCGGGTTTGAGCTTGTCCTTCTTGAGCTGGAGGTCGATCCAGACGTGCGCCAGCTGTTCCCGCTCATTGTCTCGGGGGACCCAGGAGGGCCCTTGCTATACCACCTCAATGAGCTTTTGCCGCATAAGCGGTGGTAGTCGAACATCCGCTCCATGGAGGCCTGCGATCACGCGGGCTCGGTCGCACGCGCCCAGCGCGCGTCATTCCAAGGATCGCGCAGTCTCGCGGGTCATGTCTCCATCGCGGTCGGAGCTGGGTGCCCATTGGACCTCGCGACGATCAGTCTGTTCTGCACCACTCACGGCAAAGGCGGTCAGGGAAGGCCTACGAACTTTTGTTTTACCGTCGCAGGACGGTTTGGTTTGCTTTTTGAGTGCGCAGCTAGCCGCAGAGACTCCCGGTACGCCCGCGTACCGCCGGTCCACCCAGTCGCGCTGTTCACCTGGGCACGGCTGCGTCTGTCGGACGCCCTTCGCTTCTACTGGCTGGGCGCCCAGCGAGCGTCCTGGCGCTGTTTCTTTTTCTTGGCGGCTTGCTTTTCGTTGGAAGCCACGTGCTTTGCGTGGTCTTTGTGCTCTGGGTCCTGCCGCGGTCTGCCGGGTGTCATTTTAGTTTGTGGTGCTGCGCCGCCGCGCGCCGCGCCTTTCGGATGGCCGCGCGCTTGGCGCGCTTTGCCTCGACCTTTCTTGCTTCTTGATGTATCAGATACGAAAGCCTGCATCGGCTTCTTGCGCAGGAATTCAAGTGTTGACGGAATTAGATCAAAGATCTCCTGAACATGAGGCAAGTCAGGCGTCCGATTCTCAATAAGCTCATCTTTCTCATCACCCAAAGCAGAGGGCGGCAAGTCTTTCTCCACCTTCTCATCTGGTTGATCTTCACTAATCGCTTTGAAGATCTCCTCACCCAAATCTGTGCTTCCAATATCTTTCCATTCCTTTTTCGCACGCACCATCAATCCAGACAAGAAAGTCGCCCTCTGGCGCCTTACATCATCAGTCATCGTGACATCGAAGAAAGCATAGACTGAATCTCCTGCAGCAAGCATCAATCCATCAATCACATCATCTTCGATTCCGTTTCTTGCCCACTGAAGCAAGGGTGCTCCGATGCTGCCAGTCAAGGGCTGGGCGTTCACTACCAGCACCTTAAACCGAAGGCCTCCAGGAGTGAGTACCACCTTCTCACTAGTCATCTTCTCATGCGTCGTGAAAAACTCCTTGTAGATGCCATAAAGGCACGGATCACTGAGTTGCGGATGTAACAACTCGAATAGATCAAACGGGTGCTCAGTTCAGTCACCTCACCATGTACCTTGCTGAACTCATAGGCATCCAATTTGAGGCTTGCACGGACAACCTGCGAAGCTTTGTGGAGAGGCTCCTGGTTGCCCTGGGCAATGTCTTCAAGCATCTTTTCAATGAACGACCCCACCTCCTGCATGTCCAGGAATCCCTCGGATGGCCAAGAGAGTCTTCCCACACCAGCGAATCATTCTGGTGTCCTTTCATGACTTTCGAAATCTCCACAAGGATCTACGGGGCTCAGCTCTCCCTCCAAGCTCCCTCAACCTCGAGTAAACCACATCCAACGGCCTTCCATCAAAGACTGACCTCAAAACTCCCTGCACTGTGCGATCAAAGAGTTTCTGGACTTCAGTCCCCTCAGCTCCACCTTTGTTTGCAGACGATGCCGTCTTTGTGAAGACGGTCTTCAAACTTTACCTTCCCGGGCCTCCCGCAAGGCAATTGCTTCCCTGCGTCTCTGCGGCCAGCCCAACCCGACCACAGGTCTCCCGCCCCGACTTCTTTAGGTCCTCCCGCCGCGTCTTTTCCAGCTGCGCCGCGTTCGCGGTAGGACACTCTTGTGGGACACTCTCGCGTGACACTCTTGCGGGACACTCTTGTGCGAAACTCTTGTGAGACACTCTCACTCTCATGCTAGACTCTTGTGCGACACTCACAATTTTTGTAGGATAACCTCGTGGGACAAAATGAGCGTTTCGAAAACCAGCGTTTCCTTCGAAACGTCCTCCAAAACTCAAGCGTCAACTCTCCAAAACGTGAGAGAGTCCGGAGACTTCCTCCAAAAGTCATGCACCAAGTCTCCAAAACGAGCGTTTCATACAATGACAAGACTTCCTGCAAAAGTGAAGCGGGAAGTCGCGTCAGAGCAAGCCCACCAATCCCAACGGTCGCATCCTCACGGTTCCCTGCACCTGCCACGACAATTCAACTTCGACACCTCCCATGCGCACAAAATACTTCACCTGCCGCGAAAAGTGACGACATGACATCTTCATGTCTTCCGCAGAAATTCCACCACACCACACGGAATGATTTCGACACTTGCGGAACACCCGCATCCACAAAAATCGTCACTTTAGCTGAGACCTGTCACAAAAGCACGGCTCCAAGGCAACAACCTGGAACGCAAATCCCACTGTCACAGCGACATCCAACACCTCCAACAGACCACCCTGCGAACGCCGATCCCATGGTCACAGCGAAGGCAACTGAGGATCGCACAAAACGCTGCACCTGCGCAGCAAAATTATCCTCCACAACATGTTACGTTTCTACGCTAATTCACACGAACTTGCCACTTCATTCTTTCATCCAAAACCTCCTCCAAAAGCTTCCCCCACTGTCACGGCCATATTGATCACATTCGGCCGCTGGCAGACGGTGTATACGAACACAAAGCCAACGTCACACGAACAACGCTCCAACCCTCAGACTCCCAAAGTTAAACAGAACGGCAGGCCCTTGAAGTGCACTTTTTCACCCATTTTGAGTGATCTGGAGGTGCATTTTACTGCCAAGGACATCTCAACTGCTGTGCTCTGAAAACATGCATATAGGACTTTAAACACAAAAAAATAATCCTAGAAGACTCTTTGGTGAGTAAACCCCCAAAAAACAATCCAGAATATATTTGTTCGGATGTTCCTTGTGGACTGCGTCCACCAACTACTGTTGACGGATGATAAGGTGAAGACTTGCAGAACTTCTCCATTTCTGCGGCTTTCATAGGGAGATTCCAAATAGGGAGCACACTATTCTCCATCCACGCCCAGTGAGCACATCTGTGAGGCCAACACGCGCCTGCCAGGCTTCGTTCATCCATTGCTCGGCGGCCGCGGGGTTCCCAGCCTCCCCGGACGGTGCGGGAGGATCACCAGCGGGTGAAGGCACGTCGACGTGGCTATAGGTTCGACATCGAGAAGGTATAGAGTCTAGAGAGTGGAGTTCAGTGAGTTTCCCTAAACCAAGGCCATCAGGCTTGCAACGAGTCGGAAACACAACATGAAAAGCTCAGCGGAGCAGGCCTGACCAACTATCTGCTGACACAGTAGATTGGGCGTGAAATTTGAAAGGAGTTCCATGATGTTCAATGTAGATCATTGTAGACCCAAGAACTACAACAGCAGTATAGATGGACAACATGTTTCAACCCCGAGTCGGTAACTGTCAGCAATGGAACTCTGAGTATCACTGAGTATCTCGCAACTGCATCGCAACGGCATCAGCCTTAAGGTAGGGTTGTTTGACAGTTGTTAGTTGTTTAGACATGTGCAAACCACTTGTTGGTCAAACGAACTTGTTCCACTTTGCAAGTTCGTTGGGAACCAAACATCGTTGCTTGACAACTCATCAGGAACTCGAGAACTCACGAGAACTCTCAGGCTCCAAAAAGCTTTGCAGTGTCGTTGGCACAGCTGGTTGTCTGGCAAAAAAGTTCCCTCTAGGTGGATTAAGTCCAAAACCCAAAGCTTAGGGGAACCATGGGGAACCTTAATCTTAACTTGACAAATGTATACTATAAATGGACACATCTGCACCAACACATTTGGTTTGCACAAAGGACTCGGGCACTGGAACAAACGACTTCACCTTCATCTGCTACTCGCAAATCTCTACGACTTTTCAACTGGACCAATTGATGTTGGAGTCTTTCCAATTCTTCATAGTCTGTCCTCAACCGCTCAAGGAGAAAGGCATCAACATCTCTCTCTCTCTCTAACTCACATGGTGGGGCACAACGGTGCGAGGAGAAGACATGGGCTCCGCCCCCTCCACCCCTTCCTCCCACGCCTCAGCAGCGACGTGCATCAGCTCCTGGAAGGTCTGGCCTGTCGGCTCCACCTGAAACAAGACGCCCAGTGGACTCCGATCGAAGGGTGATGAGGAAAGGACGCGCAAGACCAAGTGCTGGGGAAAACATATACAGGAGATCATGAAAAGGAGTGGCAATGGAGAGAGGGGGAGAGCGGGAGAGAGACCATTCTAACTACCACAAGTCTATAATAGCGCACGTGTCTTGGGGGGTTGGAAATGATTTGGCTGTTCTGCGGGCAAATTGCATTTCCTTCAAACTCATTGCATGATATTCTAAGGCCTGGACCAGGTGGAATGTCTGTCCAGGTGCAGGGTGCAAAGGAAGAGTAAATACATGTTAATATTATTGTCGTAATTTGTAAGGCTTTCCAGGAATTGGTAGCTGTTGGTGTGCGCGAGATCATTCCAAAGCTTTTGCAAGACTGGCATGGCGCATGGCTCTTACCATTTTAAGAAACCTATATCATATGGGTGTTGATCAAAATAAAGGTATGTGAGGCAGCTACAATCGCCGATCAACCGCGAATCAATCGCGACCCCAACGGTGTCAATCGCGGGAGAGTGCTCTCGTATGCAACACTATTTTACGCAAAGAATCGTCGAAACATTGCTACATATCACAGTATTTAGAGACATGGCGTGAGCCAGGGCCTACACAGGCGGGTTTAACAATCGCGGCACAATCGCGGATCAATCGCGAACCAATCGCGGATTTCGTCGACATTTTTTTGAGAATTGAATTGATCTGGGCTGGTAGACTTTGAACTTTGTTGTTCTGATTCTTCTTTGCTATATTGGCTATCACTATTGAACACAGTGTCTAGGCAAACCCGAATACAGTGTAAGGCTGAACTGTAACATAATTATCATGATCATTTCTGATACAACAAATGTTTGTCTCAATCGTGAACCAATCGCCGATCAACCGCGATGCAGGGTTTTACAATCGCAAATGCTGAGATACACATGCCCTTTCATAATTCTTAGATGTGCATTTACGATCGGCTCCCATATCAGCAAAAGGCATTTCTCAAACAACCCTGCTGGATGCGTGACGACCCGGTGATCAAAAGAACTTGAATACGATTTAATACCTTCATGTTTGAAGAGAAGAGGAGCCGCCCCTGGTGCACTAGGATCATGCCATCAGGAACAAGATCTTTGGGGTCAGTGCAGCCACTTGAGCAAGCCTTACATCATCAAAGTACAGGGGAGAACAATCAAAGATTTGCTAAGAACCGGGGGAACAACAAAAAGAAATCCAGGTCCTAGAAGCAGATTGACCCAGTTTGGGTAATCAACATCACCCCATCAGAATAACCAGGATGCCCACCCAACACCAGCACAGTTCATCAAGGCATATGAGGATGCCGCCCCGCTCTCGTCTACCGTCTTCAGTCCTTCCGATCGGAAGCGAACTCACTGAGCTGAGCTCCACTGATTCACAAAAGGAACAGCACAGCAGCACAACCCTGGCTTAGTGGGTTTCTGTAGCTCCTGAAACGCTGTCGTTCTGCTGCGGAAAACACTCATTGGGCTCGCCTCCAACGCCCTCATGCGAAACAGCCAACGCTCGGCTCGTTCCACATCGGCGCTGGAGGCGCAGGAGGCCTCGGCAGATTGGTTCTACTTTGGGTTAAAACAGGCTGCTTTTTCTAGTCAGAAAGAAAACAATCATGAAGTCTTCTGGAAAGTCTATTGAGAACCTGTAACAAAAGCATGAAGTGTTTCATAGTGTTTCTGAAAAAAAAGAACACCTTCTTTTTGAATGTTCCAGTCCCAGCAAAGATTGTTAAGGAGGTCACACTGTCATGCACTCAGAAGGATGTACACCGGGTGTTTATGTTTGTTTGAATTGACAATGTATTGCTGAGTGCACACCAAGCTTAGGGGGGCCATCTAAATGGGATTCCAAATGAGTAGCCAAAAAATCAGAAGAACACCCAGTGGAACTGGGTTGTGATTTGATTCAGTCCAGTGGAACTCTGCTTGTGTCACAAATCAACTTACGACTGGCCTGTGACTGTGCAAAACACATCCCGTAACTACCCACTGATAACCGCCATGGGCCCCGTATGGTTTTGCGGATCTCGCTTAGCTAGCTGCGCGCTTGCCAAGCTCCTGACCGTGTGGGCACCGATGGCTGTGACCAAGCGCTTGTAATATGACTTGACTTGATATTCCAATTCCAAAGCCTTGACAACACGCAGAACTTCCAACCCAATCCCAAAGTTTCAGTGACAAATCCGGCCTTTTAAACCTTTTCAACTCTTTGAGCTCACTCGGGTTGACTTGCAAAACCGTTGCTGTGATATCTACAAACCAAAAGGATTTAAAGAAGGAACCTATTTTCCCAACGACCCGCAGTCCTCCCGCCGTTCCTGGGCGCAGTTCTCCCCTCCCCCTCCTCCCCCTCTCTCGGCTCGAGGCGATGATCGCTCCGAAGTGCGGTGCCTTTGGCCTCGAGGCTCTCGCGTCGCGGCGACGCGGCGAGTCGGGCCGCGGTGGGTCGCGGCGGATCCGATCCTGGACGCCTGATGGACGGCTCCATGAGCACGACGCATTTGGAGCTTCAAACAGAATTTGGGGGGGCTCCCGTATACAGCTCCCATGGAAGTCTCCATTTGGCACTTCAAAAGTCCCTATTTTTGGAGCAGCAACCTTCGGGTGACTTCCAATACTTCCATGGGGCACATTGAGACGTCAGACCGACAATCCTTCGGTTGGACGTACCGACAGCAAGTGGAGCAGTCGGCCACTCGGGAAGACCATGAACAATCCTTTCCCGTTCACTCATGGAGTGTCCATGGACAAAACCACCGTGGAGTGAAAACATGCGGTGTTAAAAGGTCACCAGCGATAAATCTCGTTGCTTGCAGCGACACCATCGGTTCGTTCTCAGGCCAACCCGGAAGCAGCATGTGGCCTCAAGCCGGCATCGATCATCTCGTAGAGAGCATCCTGAGAGGATAAATGGTTTTCGGGCACCTCACACATCCTCACACCATTCAATGGGCTCCCGCTTGCAGTACGAAGAGGCAGCGTATGTATTAATTATAGAATATATATATAGATGATACACTGTTGTGCTCACATACCTTGATTATTGATGATCTCTTCAATTCCTTGAATCAACCGAGGAATACTTTTTCACAGAGGCGATGCTCTCATTCACCAAATCGGTTTTCAAGACAGATTGACATCTGGATTGCAGATATTGCAGGGCTACCAAACCCCACTTTATGCACATACAGTGGTGGAGCCAAGCAGCAAGGGGACCCTGTTACTTTGACCACCTAAGAAAAGCTCTCAAGCCTAGTTTGACCCGACCTATGTGTGCATCAATGAAATTAGGAAAAATCATGAAACATGAGTGTCCGATATAGGATCCTGTATGGTTCCCTCCTTAATTATACTAGAGGAGCAGAAGACAGGAAGTAATTGAGAAGTGCAAGGCTTTTGGGGTGAGGCTGAGCAAACAGAGCTTTGGACCTGCAAAATCAGAGAACCTCAAATGACCTGACCTGACCTCCAAACTACCCTCTCCTGTTTCTCCTGGGGTATTGGAAGCAGGAAACCTTGGGGAAGACCGGGGAACGCAAGCTTGGATGGGCTGGTCAACGCTCCCGGTTTCGTCCCAGGGACGCCCATGTATAAACTATATCGAACTATTCTTTCCACACAAGGATTTGTCATGAAGTTTTTAGTGATCAGAAAATGTTGCCGTTTTGAAGGTGCCTCAGAAAC
>CAXIVM010000251.1:0-20645 GCA_964035705.1 Porites rus | reverse complement strand
CCTCGCACCACTACCCCCACCCGCACCCGACAGCCAGATCCACGCACCGGTTCCCCAACCCCCCAACGTACCGCCTCAGCCACCAACCGACAATCAACAGCTACAGTCCATCCTCTTCCAAAGCGACCCCCACCATCACTCTATCAAGCCCAACAACCTCATGTTACCACTGAACCCCTTCAGCCTGTGCCCCCGGCAACCGGCTGGCCGTGCTTCCAAGGCGGATCTCATACGCCTACACCATCAGTGGCACCACCGACAGCCGTTCCCTCACCCACGCACCCGTGGCCAGCACATTACCACCTTCCAGCACAACAACCCTCCCCCTTCATCCCACCACAAGCTGGTTCCTCCGACTTGGGTCCACCACCCCCCGTGGTCATGCTCCACCCTTCCACGACAAGGGTGGACACGCAGGGGCGCCCCCTGCCATTGTCTCACCAGAACTATGACCCCGCTACGGACCCGTGGCATGCAGACAACCAGTGATCACGCGGCGGCAGCTTCTGAGGTGCCTACCATGATCTATCCGGGGATGATTCACACAACAACCACTCCATCCCATACACTTTTCGTGGTTTTCGTGTTTGTGCATGGTTTTGCTACAGCCTTTTACAACACGCCCACCATCATCTTCGGACATTGGCTCAACTCAGTCCGCAGACCAACACGCTCGGTTTCACTTTGCACAACGAAAAACAGTGCGTCTCAGCGGCGAGTCACTCACCAACCTTTTGACTTGGATTACCACAAAAAACTGTTTCTAGACTTCGGCAGCATTCCGGTTTTTCTCAGCCATTTCTTTTTCTTTTTTCATTTCTCACTCTGGTCTTAGACAGGCTGAGTGTTTTACCGCCTCTTTATTCAACTGGCACTGCTTACTGCTTCATTTGACACTCCCAGACGTGATCTCGCATGTTTAGCTTGCTCAAATCAACACTCGGTGCTCCTCGCCCCACGATCCAGTGACACTTTGCCCAGCCACCATGGACGCGCAGTGGCAGCAATACTACTGGAATCATTATTTGATGCAGCAACATCATCAGCAGCTTACCAACCCGGACACCACAACTTCACCTCCCACCACCACTCACCACACCTACAGCCCCACAGGCACCTATGGCCCACTCACCCACGCACTCCATACACACCACGTCCACCACTCCAACCCGTATGTGACTCCACCATACACACCGCCATCGCAGCATACACCGCCACCACAGGCACCAACCTCACAGCCGGAGTTTCCACCTCCGCCACCGCCCCCCCTCCCCACGGCCGAACCTGTCACTCCACCACCATCGACATTCCAACACAGCCCACCGCCACCACCAACCGCACGTGGCAACACAGCGCCTGCCCCACCACCACCACACATCCCATCCCCCACTCCACCTGTTCCAGAATCTTGGAACCCAACCGAGCAACATTGGGACTCCAACGCCCTGCACGGCCACCAACTACATCGTACAATCCAACCCACCCAGTGGTCTCGAAAAGCAGGCGTGGCAGGACTCCCAACCTTTGAGGTTTTCCCGTGGCAATTGGCTTACCACGGCACCTCCGAGTTCACCGCCCGCACACTGAGCAACGGCAAGTACACAGGTTTTATTGCCACCAGAAGCATAGCGGAGTCGGTTTTCGTGACCCATTTTCTCCAACAGCTCCGTGAGAAACGCCTTGACCTTGACGGCATCGCGGAGACCCTCCACACCCAACAGAGCACGGACATCCCCAACAAAACCACCCACGCCCGAGCGTTTCACGCTCCCCTCATCAAACTAGTTATCGACCAACTACAAACTCACTCTCCAGCACCTGCGGAAGGCACCGCTCTACGCGCCCTCAAAAACACCAACGACGAACTGGCCCGCGCACGTCAAAAGCTCCACGACCTGGGCAACCCACTCACCCCCTGCAGTCAAGAGCACCAGCCGATCTTCCGCACCGGCCGCCTCATCCCATGCACCCACTCCACCACCACCAAAACCGCCTGCCCTCACTGACGTCTTGCAACCTCCACACCCAACGCTGCAAGACGATATCCCCGAGGGCTGGAACCACCCAGAGATCCAACAATGGGTCACTACCTTCGACCCCACCATCCAAGAGGCCGCCCAAGACGTCGTTCGTCTGCTGCAAACGAGCAAAGTTACCACGCAGCAGCTAAAAGAAGCAGCCACAAGGTACGGCCTACCTCTCAACCGGGTCAACCGGCTCCCCATTCGTAGCTTACAACAGCTCGTGGGTGTTGGAGCAGCCATCGGCTGCTGACTCGCCATCCTTGCCCAGCAGCAACCCAGCCACACCAACCTCACCCAACTTTTCCACCTGCACCGAGCACTTTCCGTGCTCATTCACCGTACCCAATACATCGATCGTGCCGAGGCCATCTTCGCCACTGGCCTTATTCATATCACACTCCTTTTCGCATACCCTTCCAACACCCGTCGTTCACAACAATGGCGCAACCGTCTCCGCCAGCTTCACACCTTGCCCCACACATACCACTACCACAACTTCCTTTCCTCAAATTCCGTTTACATCAAGCTCCACTTCAATCCTGACCAGCCCCAACGCTGCTATCATCAACATGGCCACTTCTATGTGGGGTCCACAGCCATCGGCATTCCCCACCGCGAACACAATCGCCGTGCCAAACTCAAACAACTCCAGAACAATATCCCCATTTCTGCCGAACTCTCCTTACGTTATTGGCATTCACACGACAACATCCATCACTACACTACTATTCAACTTACCTCCCATGACACATACGACCAAGCCTGGATCCAAGAGCACCATTACATCGCAAACTGGATGCCTACCCTCAACTGGCCGTTTATTTCCCACCATCTCAAGCTCAAAGCTCAAGGCTGGCAGTTCACCAAACACAGAGCCCATTTCTACTCCAGATTAGCCACCCACAAACGACTCTTCCGACGCCTCAGGCAACGCCAATACACGCTCCGAGAATCACACCTTTACACCTCCACCAAGCATCACGCCCTCCACCTTCTCCGCAACCTCACCAAACACACAGCAGCCTCTTTTGAGGCTGCCAAAGAGCTACGAAGCGGCCGCCACACGGACCTTGAAGTCTATGCCATCCGGCGCATGGCCGCGAACCTGGAAGAACCCGGCCGTAGCAGAGCTCTCCACATCCTCAACAAAGCCCTAATCTACCGCAACCTCACACCGCCAAAACCAAACATTCCATTGACAGTGCCCTTCTTGGCCCATGACGACTTCACTAAGCACTGCCAGCAGTGGCTTCGTACTACCATCCAGCAGCACAAGCATTTCACCATCCCCCTCCACCTCCCCTCCCACAGACTGAGAGAAGCCGCACACAAAACCCTCCGTTCCCACCTGCATAACCACCGCACATGGGAGGACACCCTCCACTCCCCGCCAGATCCGGCAGACCTCCCCTGCGCATGCGATCACCTTCGCACCCTCTTGCAGGATCCCGATACCCCCACCATCAACGGCCACTACATCCTTACCCTTGACCAACTCCAACTCCCTACACATCTCGGCATTTTTCTCAGCGCCAACATGAACAGCACCTACTACCCAAGCAAGGCCCGATACTTCATCATGTTCAAGACGGCCTACACAAAATGGCTCAAACTACAAGGGCTTCCGCCATCCCTCGTTCAGCACTTGCAGCCTTTCCTTGAGCACCAATGGCGCCTCCACAACACACACCTCAAGCAGCAACCCCGTTTTACGGCTCGCCTGCTTCGCCAACTCCAAGAACATCTTGGCCAACACACATTACTTCACCATGCCGACCATGAGCTCCAACAACTCCGGCTGTTTTGCCCTCGCCAATATTTCACTGGCGCCTTGAATACATGGCAATCCCCCGAACTTTTCGAACCACTTCCTTACATCACTGCCGCCAATATCCACGATCACTTGGCCGCCACAGTTCCCCCCATTTTGCGCACCCGCTACAAGTGGGGTTTTCGAAAAGATTTCAACATTCCTTACGGCGTTGTCCACCTCAAGGAGAAGAAGCACTGGCAAAAAGGCCGTACAATTATCTCATACTTCCAATCACTCAGTGGCAACCTGCTTCGCATTACCAGCCGTGCCCTTGACATCATCCTCCAACACCTCTACCCTCAGCATCCCGGCCAAATGTCCATTCCCCAGCTTTGGCACCACTTTCACAGCTACCTCACCCAAACTCCACCAGACATCTCACTACACACCACCAACGATGACCTGGTCGGCTTCTTCAACTCAGTCCCACAGCACCGACTCATCGATGCGGTTCATTCCCTCGTCCACCACTGGCAACAACAGCAACCAACACACACCCTGACGGTCGACGTCCAGGCCACCGGCAACCCTTTTCACCACTCACACATTGGCAGGCACCATCGCAAACACCCTACCCAACGCACCATCCAGACTTCCGACATTACCACCATCGTGGCTTTTGCCCTCAACACATGCATTTTCCGGGCTTGCAACAATACTTACAAACAAATCCGAGGGGCCGGGATTGGATCCCAGCTCTCTCCAGCCCTATGCAATGTTGCCATCACCCTCATTGAGCATTCATGGCATCAGATCCACAACAACCTCCTTCAACACACAGACCTCCACTTTACTTCCTATCGATATGTCGACAACCGTTTCATTGTCCACAACGAACATGTCCTCCAACACCCGGCCATCCAAACCCTCATCCACCACAACTTCTTTGGCGACCCAGTGGAACTCGAACCGGTGGAGGATTTTCATCTCCTCGGCTTCAACATCGACCTCCCACAACGCACCATCACCTACATACAACCTTCCCAACCCATGCGGGATTCCACAACCGCCGGGAGCCAGCGCTTGGCTCTATCAGGCCTCCAATCACGACTCCACACCATTCGAAAATACACATTTCCACCCTCCAGCGCTGAAGCTGCTGCGGCTGAACTCGTGAGGCTCTATGTCCAAAAAGGACACAACCATCACGCCTGCCACCGGTTTTTGAAAAAGCGCCGAATGCGGCGACTTGTGTGTGTCCACCCCTGGACAAAGGGTTTTCCAACACCATTTCTCACAGGCAGGGGCGTGTGGCACTCTCGCCCTACCACACGCAACGAAGCTGTGGGCGGGAGTGGGAAGCGGGGCCTGATCAGCCCTGCGTACCTGCTCGTTTCTCCACAAGCTGTTACTCCAATTTTCCATTTTTTGATTCATGGTCGTTTGCATGATACTTCCCACAAACCTACTCGTCCCCAGCAGCTGCGCCGCCGATTTGATTGCTGCCGCCTTTGTGACAACAATGTTAAACCTTTCAAGTGCTCGGACCCATGCACCTTTCTGTTCTCTCACCTTCCTTCCCAACGTGACTTGCGTTAACTGAAAACCAGTGTCAGAGTGTGAATACTTAGCACTCTAGAATTACTGATTACTTAGCGGAAGTGAATTAAATGCAATAGTTAGGGAGCGGGACTTTAGTCTTAGACCGCCCGGGTAGAGAAGGCTAGAAACAGGGACAACAAAGGGAAAGGCACCGACACACAAGTGTGTCGAGTACTGAGTACCATTTCCCTGTGTTACCCTAATTAGGTAGGGAGTAGAACCCGGTGGGGGGGGGGTTGGGAAACCTGCCTCAAGTGGGTTGAATTCCGTTTTTTAGCCCGGCGGCTGTGGTATCCGTGAAAGCCCGGCGGCTCCAGATTCCGACAATTCAGCGGTGAGACTAAGGCTGTCAAGAGAATTCACGATGAAAAACGATGAATCTGTGACACGATTTCCGGCATGAGAACGGCGCCTCCTTGCGGAGGACGGCTGAGCGGTTCACACTCTGACATTGGTTTGCTGTTAACTCAGTTCCCAAGTTGAGAAGGAAGGTGGCGGAACGGCAAGGCGAAAAAGTCTGGTGACTTGAATTGTTGAAAAAATGTTTCACTCGCGCGGCTGGCTGCAATTCACAAGCGGCTGAAAGCTGCGGTGGGAAACCTGTTTGTGGGGAAGGTATCGTGCGAAACCACCATGAATCAAAACGAGCGGATTAGACAGCTTGCACAAAAGTTTTCGCAGGTACACACGGGTGATCAATCCGTGCTTCCCACTCCAAGGCATAGCTTCGTTGCACTGAGTTTGCCAAGGAGTGCTCAGTGCCCCTGCTTGGTAGTACAATTGGTAGGAAGTAACCCTTGGAGACAGGGGGTGACACACTCTGACATTGGTATTCAGTGAACTCAGTTCCCACGTTGAGAAGGAAGGTGAGGGAACGGCAAGGTGGCGAAGTCTGCTGAAAAGTATTGTTCAACATTGTTTACACAGGCACTCATGCGTTCAAAGCGGCTGCAAGACGATCAAACCGGCGGCGCAGCTGCTGGGGAAGAGTAGGTTTGTGGGAGGTATCATGAACAACCATGGAAGCAAACAAGAGAGATTGGAACAGCGTGGTCAAAAGTTCAAAACTGGCGCAGGTACGTTCGGATGATCAGTCCGAATATCCCACTCTGTGACCTAGCTTCGTTGAACTGGGTCAGTCACAGAGTGCCCAGTTCCCCTGCCTCATTGAGTGGTTGTAAAGGAAACAGTGGCATTGAGCCCTTTGGCACAGGGGGTGACACACACACGGTGCCGCTTCGCGGCGCGCGTGTGAAAAACCTCAATAGTCACCTAAAAAGGCTTAGAAACAAAAGAAAAGAAAGACAGAAAGAGCAGCGCTAAGAGGGCAAGAAAGAAAGGTAGGTGTAGAAAAAGTGAATACTTAGCCCTTGACTGGGGCAGGGAAACGAGCCTTAAGAGCAACCTAAAAAGCCTGAAAGAAAGCCCAACAAAAGACGAAAGGCGCAAGAAAGAAAGCGGGGGCAGGGAGGGGGTGTATGTTCATGTGTGTGTACATGTGTGTGTCTGAATACCTAGCACTCTAAGGAGTTACTGATTACTTAGCAGAAATTAATTAAATGCAATAGTTAGGGAGCGGGACTTTAGTCTTAGACCGCCCAGGTAGGATAGGCTAGAACAGGGACAACAAAGGGAAAGGCACCGACACACAAGTGTGTCGAGTACCATTTCCCTTTGTTACCCTAATTAGGTCGGGATAAGAACGCGGGGGGGGGGGAGAACCTGCCTGACTGCATGACTGCAAGGGGAGTACCGTTTTATAGCCCGGCGGCTGTGGTGGTTCATCGTTTTTTGGCCCGGCGGCCGTGGAAGCAGTAAATTCAGTTAAGGTTGAGCCAGTGGTGGATTCCGGTGAAGGTGGAAAAGCTCAGTTACACGATTTCCGGCATGAATTCAGCGCCCCAGTGACGGGGATCACACTCAGCACCCGAGTGGGACGGCTGAGCGAAACACACTCTGACATTGGTATTCAGTGAACTCAGTTCCCACGTTGAGAAGGAAGGTGAGGGAACGGCAAGGTGGCGAAGTCCACTGAAAAGTATTGTTCAACATTGTTTACACAGGCACTCATACGTTCAAAGCGGCTGCAAGACGATCAAACCGGCGGCGCAGCTGCTGGGGAAGAGTAGGTTTGTGGGAGGTATCATGAACAACCATGGAAGCAAACAAGAGAGATTGGAACAGCGTGGTCAAAAGTTCAAAACTGGCGCAGGTACGTTCGGATGATCAGTCCGAATATCCCACTCTGTGACCTAGCTTCGTTGAACTGGGTCAGTCACAGAGTGCCCAGTTCCCCTGCCTCATTGAGTGGTTGTAAAGGAAAACAGTGGCATTGAGCCCTTTGGCACAGGGGGTGACACACACACACACAGATGCCTGCGCATGGCTGAAGCCATGGAACAGTTGCATCCGGTTGGAATTGGTGAAACAGTAGATTTTTCTCGGGCTGAAGCTTGCAGCAGATCAGATGTCGGCGCTTGTTCTCTCCTGCCAGGAAGTACGGATAAAATCATCAGGGTCAAACCTCGCAGAGGCCTGGCCAAACTTTTGAGACATCCAGGCAATCTGTGGGTTGCCAATGTATCTAAAGAGTTTGCCACATGAAACTGCTGGCAAGTTACTGGACAAGTTTGGGGATGGCGGCGTATTTTGACTCACACTCAGTGTTCTCAGACATGTCAACATGTGGCGCCCACAGGTGCAGGTGGTCCAGGCGACCGCCGGGAGGACCGCCGGGAGGCGCGGCCGAAGCGCTGAAGTCCCTAGCTCTGCCGATCTCCTTGCTACGTTGAACCTCATTACCCCAAGGGTCACTTGAATTCTCCAAGTTCTAAGAGGAATGGAAGATTAAAATAGATTTGAAATTTGATTGCTCTATGCATCGAAAACCATGTTACAACTGCTGGATGGAACAGTGTGTATTGACTTTTTGGACCCATATGTAGACTTAGGGCAACCAGGGCAATGCATCAAATAGCCTCAGGTAGACCAACGTTGTGCTAATCAATTTCATTTTTAGATGCCTGTGGCAAGGAGTTTGACTTGATTTCATCAAATCTGGATTCTTGCATTTCCGCCTTGGGTGGCCAGCCATTCAGGCCAGAGATGAGCAGATCCGAGGATGGGGGCACATCAGGTATCATCAGGTCATATTGCCAATTTGCCGTTGTTGCCCATAGAATGCAACAGCTATTAAGAATATCAGCAATGTTGTCTTGAGACTCCTGTCACCATGTGTTCAAGGTTGCCCTCTAGGATTGTTCAGGTCTGTCGCGGCACACCAACCTGGCTTTAGCCAGCTGGGAAAACATTGTTATTATGGGAGAAGGCTCAGTAACATTGTGAAGATCTATTGCCTATTGCTATTTAATCTGTGACTGCAGTAATTTTGCATTGTTGTCCTTCATGGCATCAGACTCATTCCGTCACAGGTAGTCCCAAAGGCCCAAAGCCTCCATTTCATGTGCTTCCCGTGCAGAAGCTGGCACTCCGCGGCGGACAACGCAAGAGAAGTTGGACCTGCGGCTTGAATGAAAGTCCGTGGTTTGACTGGACATGGAAGCGAACACTCAGCGGAGGTGGCATCAACATACAAACAGATGCCCTTTCCCATCCTCGGCTTCAGCCTTGCTATTCTGAATGCTTGAATATTTGCCTACATTTCATTAATAGCGATGGTCTCCATCCTAATAGCGATGGCCTCCAACCTAATAGCATACTTTTCATTGTCATATAGGTGCCCGGAAACAAAAGTTCTGAGCCGCTTCGCTGGTTGATGAAGTTCCTGTTTCTCCTGGCATCACCAGGCCGCTGGAAGACCTCATCAACGAACGCGGAGGCGCGAGAAGTCTGTGCCATACGATGCTGGAGCACCAGGCTTCTGGACAAAATGCAAAATCACCAGCGTGCTTGCCACTTATTGGAAACAAGAACGCGTTGTTCACTGCCCCTTCCAGAAGGATAAGTTAGTTGCTGAGGGCTTTTGGAGACCCAACTTGGTCTAACAAGAAGCTACGCACGGTGGAGGCCATCGCTATTAGGTTGGAGGCCAATACTACTAGAAACAAGAAGCTACCACGTCTTCAGGTGGAGATCGTTCGATGGCCGGCAGTCCGACAACCCCAGTCAGCGCATGGGTGGGTCTTGTGTCCACGGCAGTCTAAGTCCAAGTCCTGCCATAGTGGTTCTTGGTTTGTCAGAAGAAGGACTGAAAGGTCACACACCATGCCTGAATGAGACCTGCTTGCTTTCCACTTCACAAAGGTTTGTCACGTCCAAATCCGCATTTTGAGACCCCCGCAGGCCCTGTAGGCCCTGCACCTGCACTGCTTGCACTGGCTTTATCACCAGAAAGCCCAAGCTGGAAGTCAGCCGTGCTGTGGACCCGAGGCTCTCGAGAGCCTTTCGCGCATCGAGAGGGCCGTGCAGTCCTCAGAACGGGATTGGAATGTGTGGAACATCCAGGGAGGATGCGGGTGAATTTGCTAAAGAGGCAGCGGATGAATTGAAGCTCTTTTTTACCTTTAGTTTTTTTACCTGCGTGAGCATGGTACATGCTTGGAGTATAATGAACACTCGTGCAGAGCTTGTGCAGTATTGGGGGTGGCTGCGAGGTACGAAGGGGCGCTGATACTTGGACATTGGCTTGCTTGTTGCTCCCACTCCCCATAGTAAGCAAGCGGACACCAGTGAGGAGACGAACACAAAGTCTATCCTCCAAGCCGTAGAGGACCCTTCAAGTTGCCCTTCCTATCACGATTTTTCCTGCCTGAGGCGTGCAGCGTAAGGTGAAACAGATGGGGCTCATATTGGAGACCAGACACTTGCGGAGGCACCGGAGAGTTCAGAGCGCTCGCCGAAGGTTCCTGTTGGAACCTGTGAGAATCTGCGGGCGTTTTTCACAGAGCTTCGTACACTCAAGAAACTGCCAACCACGTTGTAATCTACACCTAAAGAAGAGCAATCACGTAGCATGGTCATGGGCAGGGAAGAGCAAAGAGGCAGAGAGAGAGAGGGAGTCAGAGTCAGAGTCAGACTGAGAGAGAGAGAGAGCTCTTCGGTTGCTGCCAGAATTGCTGTGTATCAGTGACTTCTTGGATTCATGTCAACGATGATCTCGCATTGACTACGTAGATGCCTGCCAATGTACCTTCTCGCCAGGCCACCGGTCAACAGAGATGAAGGCGAAGGTCTCCAATCCGACCGCAACATTGCGTGTTGCTGTTGCTTGTGTTCTTTTGAGCGTGCATGCCATCCATGCTTTTCTTGACACAATCAGCTTTTCATAATCACTTCTTGGGTTCAAGTACGCTGATGGACAAAACAGGTCACAGAAGTATACAGAAGTTATTTGACCCCACCTCATTTCTCTTCAATTAGGTGAACAGTGACAGTGACACATTGAAAAGATGGATCTTAGTTGCAGAGTGGGGCAGGCATCGAGCCGCCAAGATCTAGACCACGCCGCGACACCTAGAAACACCTGAGTTCTGTGAAGGTCATGTTACTCTCGTGACGCCTGCACTTGTTTGCAGTGTGTGAGTGGAGTACATTGATGTACATCTCAGCAGGTCATTTCCTTTGGCATTGTTAGGCTGTAGTGTGCACTCCAATTGTGGCAGGTGAATTCCTTTGCCATTCCACTTACACCCGGGCATTTCTGATTCAAGTTATGCTTTGTTTTCGTAAGAAAATAGAAGAAAATCGAGATGAAAAAAGGAAGGTAAGGCCACTTTACAGGTGGCCTCATCTTCCTCGTTTCCTTTCTTATATATAATATATGTATATATATATTCTTTTCGGAATCATTTATGGTGCTCAAACATGCTTAGCGTCTTGAAGCGAGAGTGGACACTGAAGAAGTTCAAGTCCAATGAGGGACATCCCCTGACTGAAGCTATTTCAGTCGAAAGATTTTGGAGAGATCATGGTCGTCGGGACGGTTCCATATCGTGGCTCACACCTTAGGCGTGAAGGCGCCACCAGTTCCACAGCCCATCGCAAGAGTGAGAGCCTTGGGAAGTGCCCACAGTTCAGAACCAATCAATTTGTCTTTCGACCTTTAAATCCAGAGTACGATGAAAAGACCCTGGTGCCATATTTCTCTATAAAATGGGGGGGGCGACTACGGAGAATAGCTTCTCTATAGAATCAAAACTGCTATGTGCCAGACGTGAGAGTATGGTCGTAACTTGTGCATCTTAAAATCAAGTGTTCCACATTGTTCCACATTGTTCCACTCTGATTTCATAGAAGTGATTTTGTGTTGTTCCGGTTTTGTATATTATACACAAGAGTGTTTAGTTTCAGTTGCATTAATGGCATTGAATTTGTAGAGGGTTCTGCTTTTATAGAGACTATATAATGATATCTAATGATCTTGCTTGTAAATGTGTTTCTCTCGTATGCTTCTCGTATCGTATGAGCCTAGAGATCTTTTATAACATGAAAACCCCTGGACAAATTTAGAATTCAACTTTTCAACGAAAGATCTTACAAGTTCGATCTTCAGCCTACCACGAGGTCGGTTCTTCGTTTTATAGAGGGTCGTTGTGGCACTTGTGGCAATGCTGATGTCAAGGAGTGGTTCTGCCAGCCATACCTTAAAATTTCATTCTCTAGGCTGTTGTCGGTATCCAGGTTGGGTGTCCCCGTTTTTTTACTGCCCGACAATCACCTGAAATTCGCATCGCGATTGTATGTGTTATTTTTGTCTTGCATATTCAAATAGAAGCTTTATGGAAAAGCAGCTTGCTTCATCCTTTTCGTGCAGATCGTCAGATCGTGCCTCACTGCTCCAAGGCGTCTGTTCCGCCTGTCAAGCCTCTGGGCAGTGATCGAGAGACCTGGGATCGGATGTCGCCGTTGAAGGTCTTGTTTTCCTCAATTGGCATAGTGGTGGAAGCAACCCTTGCAATTTGCGGACGCGTCCCACGGACAACCCGCAGTCTCCAAGCACTGAAGCCCCTCAGGGCCCCGCCTGTACCCTTCTTTGTGCGACCAACGGCAAGCGAGGCAGGGCTTTTGGGATGCTAGCTGGCTCTTATCGAGTAAACAGTGCACTGTCATTGCAAAAAGGAAGAAGGAGTCCCAAAGAAGCAATTGCGGAAAATGGACATTGCATTGCGACTAAGTGACTAAGACAGGAGTGAAGATCAACATCCAGATCAGTCAATCACGCCACTCATGATGTCAATTGTGGATCGTGATTTAACCCGGGGGTGCTGGTCATTCATGCATCAATCCTGGAGTCTACATGCAGCCTTTATTGGCCTTGCATACGAAGAGGCAGCATTGCGAGCTCATTGTGAGCCTATTGAGACATGGGGTGCATGAAAAGAAACAGAGCTGTTGAGAACATGGTCAAGAGGAGCTCCTAAAGTTCCTGAAGTGATCCAAAGAGTATTGTGTTTGTTGTTGCCTTTTCTGCTTGAGAAGACAAAGCGCAGCAGACAGGGCATGGATGTCGATGACAGCGCCAACAGAAAAGAGGAGGACCTCAGTGATGAAGGCGTATGGGTTGCCAGATTCAAGGAGGATAATCACATGAAAGGCCTAATATCAATTGGAGGCCATCGCTCTTAGGTTGGAGGCCATCGCTAATAGGTTGGAGGCCATCACTACTGGGGTGGAGGCCATCCCTCTTAGGTTGGAGGCCATCGCTACTAGGGTGGAGGCCATCGCTACTAGGGTGGAGGCCATCCCTCTTACTAGTAGGTTGGAGGCCATTAGGGTGGAGGCCATCGCTACTAGGGTGGAGGCCATCGCTCTCAGGTTGGAGGCCATCGCTACCAGGGTGGTGGAGGCCATTGCTACCAGGGTGGAGGCCATTGCTACTAGGGTGGAGGTTATTGGTACTAGGGTGGCCATTGCTAGGCTACTAGCGTGGTGGTTATTGGTACTAGGTTCTTGGACAGACAGACAGACAGACAGGCAGGCAGGCAGGCAGACAGACAGCCAGCCAGCCAGCCCGCCAGCCCAGGCAGGCAGGCAGACAGACAGATCCTGCACATCATTTGCATACATTTACTGCGCAACAAGTTGGAACATGGTTATGACTACCTCTTTGGGATTCAATTAGGAAAGTGCTGGAGGAAGAGATCCATGGTACGAATATGTACGAATCTATTTCTGACTATATATATATATATACAGCTGCGTGCAAGCTTGAATAAAATTGAACCGATGCGAAGTAGACGGACACAGCTGTCTTCAAGACACAGCATCCTGACACTTGGATCGTTTATGGTCCAGAGTAAACTCACATTTTTTGCAGAGCCAGAGCTCATCCATTGAATATCTGCCAGGCTTTGAAGAGGAGGAGAACCTTCCAGGTCCTCCGCCTGGGGAGCACTGGAAACAGTATGAACCTTGGATAATATGGGGATGGGTGAAGGACACAGAATTTACTTTTTTGTGGACTTGGGGAAGGTTCCAAGGATTCTGTCAAATTCATGCCGGCAAACGCAGCAGAAGTTGCCTTTGGCCGAGTCAGACAGCCCTTGTTCGCAGGGAAACAGAACAACGTAGCTCATGCTATTGAAGCTCCAGACAATCTGTGAGCATCGGTTCAGGGAAAGGGCAAGTTATAGAATCAACCTCAAGAGATTATTGTGGAGCTCAGCACACCGGCGATGCTATAAGGGTTGTTGTGGTTGCTGTTGTTGTAGTAGTTGCCGTTGTAGAGGTGCCGGCGCCCCGCCACTCTGTGCCTGACCTGTACTTTTGCACCGTCGCAACAGCCTTCTCAGCCCGTGCCCCGCCACGCTCTTAACCCAATCAAGTTCTGCACGGAAAATGCTCGCCAAAGCCCCACACTCAGTGCCCAATGTTGCTTTCTGAAGCCAAAAACATCTACTTCCAACATCCCTCTCCCAAGTTTCTCCATCTCCCTGAGACTCGTGTTTTGTACCTCCCTCTCCCACACCTGTTTGCCAGCCTTAGACTCAGACTCCTTAGACCCCTCGCAGCGTGGCCTTCGGACAACCACTTGGGACAGCCACTGCTTCGCAGTTGTTTTGAAAGTTGCTTTCGGGCCACCACCTTGGTCCCTCACCATGGGTTGGGGTCAGCGGGTTTGCTTTGCATCTCGATAGGTGAGAGCTACTTACCACTGTGGGAATATCCTTGAACTGATTACTTTGCTGGCTCACATTCAGTCGGCCGACAACCATAAAAACAATTGATTGATTCTCTTTGCCCAGCCAAGGACGACAACGGCAACACTTGGTGGCACTATGATGGGCCCAAAGGCTGGAAGAGACGAAGGTCCAAACAGGGATGGCCTCCACCCTAGTAGCGATGGCCTCCTACTACTCCGTTCTGAAAATAGATGAAAGAAATAATGCGTCAACGAGCATCAGAGTACCACAGCAGAGTTGCGCCACCAGTAGGCATCCCGACAGTATAAAAAGGGTTGGGTTTAAAGTTTCAGCCAAAAACCTCGTACTTGGAGACCCCTCACGGCACGCTCCATCTGTATACAGCATTGAAAGCAGAACTAGCTGAATCCTTTTGTACAAAAAGAGAAAGAGAAAGAAAAAGCATGAGAAGGGGCAAAAGACAGAGTAGGATGGGTGCTGATGGGTTTGAGTTGGGTTTGGAATGCTTTGGATGGGTTTAGACTGATTTGTATGGGGGTGAATGGGTGACATAGCAAGGAAAATTACATTGATGGCACATCCCGGAAACCTTTGGGAACGGGCCTGTGTTGCGCCAGAAACTTTCCGGCCGGTGTGGTACCGATGGCCTCCAACCTGCTAGCGATGCCCTCCACGATGGCCTCCAACCTACTAGCGATGGCCTCCTAGCGACGGCCTCCAACCTACTAGTGATGTGGCCTCCAACCTACTAGCAATGGCCTCCACCCTAGTACTCGTGATGGCCTCCATCCTAACAGCGATGGCCTCCACCCACCCTACTAGCGATGGCCTCCAACCTAATAGCTATGGCCTCCATCCTACTAGCTGCATGTTTCAATTCAACGAAATGGTTTCTTTTCAGAGAAGGTCTTGTCATGAATTAGAGGGTCCATGGAGTCCATGAGCCCATGCCAGAGCTCTACTGTAGTCTATTCTAGCCTTTCTAGAGTTCCTTGGGCATGGCCATAGTTTGGTTTAAGAGCACGCTGATCCAGTACTAAAACATCGCAACGCATTGACCCACACCTTATCAGGGTGGATGTTTGATCATGGGTGATGCCAAATCACATTGAATCAAATAAGATGTTGCAACCAGGTTGGTCTCGAGGAAAAAGGGTAGCAGGGTGCAGACATGTCTCACAATTGGATGCCCCAAGAAAAAGATTGATTTCTCATCCGTTTTCCGTGCCAGATATGATCCAGAATACAGAAACTGCCAACGGAATCGTTTGCAGCACATGCTGGCCAGGCCAATTTGCATGCCTTGGTCCTGGACATGAGATTCAAAAAGTTTAAGTGAAAGCCTTTGTGGCTGGCCATTCTTGCGATTGTTACACCGTCCTCGGCCCAAAGGAGCCATGTGTTTTGAACTCTCCACCTAGCAACACGCAAAGCAAACACATAGTTCCACAAAGACAAAAACCAGCAAGATCTGGACATTGGCACACTTGGCTCCTTTCTTCGGTTGCACCTTTCCTGGGTTGCACGAGCTCCAGGAATGATGTGTTTTGACATTTGAATCTGCTTGAAGCCTTAGCCTTAAACTGAACCTTAGCAAGCCTTGAAATCATCGCCGCGTTTCCATTTGCTTTGAGGGCTGCTGGCCGCAGTAGATGATGAGACAGGGGCACTGGCCATTTGACCAGCGTAGATAGTGTCAGCCCGCAAGTTCACACTAGGGTCATGAGTCATTAGCCAATGCTGCTCGAACCCAACCCCACCGCCAAGGAAGGGTTGGGTCTTTGCCCGAAATCAACGTCCAGTTCATGTGACATTCATTTACCCTCACCAAAATGAGTCACCGGACCACATCGACCGACTTCACCGAATCGCTGCCCGACACATGCTAGCCCGTGTCCGCCAGCAACCTTCACTGCAACTGGTAGCTCTTCGCTGTGGCGGCAAGCCACCCACCGTGGCCTCTTTGGCCGGCCAAGTGCCTGTGTTTTTCTTTGGCTGCAGGGAACCCCAATAAAGCCATAATACCTGCTGGTACCTCCCCTGTTTTGAGGTACCAGCATCGGGGTCACAGTTCTGTAATTTGGTATTCAGACCCACAGAGTGCGCATGGAACTTCGCACACAGGGCATTGAGCCATGTGGTGGGTAACATTTTAGCATATGTAGGACATTCTTCCATAGTGTTACGAGCTCCTGGAAAGTCATCGGAGAAGGCATTCCAAAACAGATTTCGTGGCTAGATTCTAGATGAGAACTTGCAACAAATCAGGTTCTGCCACTGGACGACACGACCAGCTCCGGACGTTTGGAATGTTTTGAACACACCGATTGGCTAAATGGATGTCAACACTGAGATGTATATATCGGATTCAGCAAGAGATGCCACTGGCGAAGGTCATCAACTGCTTCCCCTCGTTCCAGACATACACAACTGTAAATGTCAATCAATTGCTTGTCAAGACAGTGTGGCGCAAGGCCAGTGTTTCTTGTTTTGAAGCCTGAACTTCGCCGCGCATATAGATGATAGAAGGGCGTTGCTGGTGTCCGTCCTCCTGCCAGCATTGCTTGCGACCACACAGAGCTTGGTGAATGTAGCACGTCAGCTCATGATATCACAGCTGACTCGATGCCCCCAACCTTCACTACCTAACCCCTCAGAGACTCGACAGGCTGCCGTATCACAGGTGTCACTCACAGATGATATGCCATGCCACAGCTTCTCCTGAGGACCGTGGCCCCGACCTTTATGGTGAAGGGCCTGGTGCCATGAGGAAATACTGGGAGATGGATGTTGGCAAATGGTGCGGGGAGTTGTTTTGGAGCTGGGTCAACATTTGTTTGAGACGTCCATTTGCTAGTGCCACCATGTATATCTCACATCTTTGACATAGCAAATGACTTTTGTAGTATCTTCTGGTCGATGTGTTCAAGGTTTCAGATGATTTCAGCACGAGCGAGGGTCAGGGTTGTTCACCCGAATGAAGTCAGCTGCACAAGATATCAATTGTCAGTCCTGCTCTGAGATTGCCATGTATCTTTGTCCTCTTGTCCTCTCTCAGTCCACCAGTGGCGCTATTTAGCGCTTTGGGTCACCTATTCAGCATGTTCTGTGAATGGCCTTGACATCCATGTCAGTCTGTTGTAGAGCTTTCTTGTATAGTTTGACACGAGCGACGCAGCATGGATGTTTGAGGCTTCGTTCCGGAGGCGAGCTGGCCCTCCAGAACGGACAGGGAAGACAACGAAGAGAAGACGAACATATTATTTCAAACAGATGCCAATCATGATGTGCATGGGATTCAGGACTTTGAGCTATGTGTACGATCTGTGTCCAGTTGGCTAGATTCGATGAAGGTTCACTGACAAACATGTCCAGGTCCGCTTGAGCAGTAAGTGGTAGCCCATTGTGACGCTCGCATTGGCACAGGTGAAGCTCTACATTCCTGGTGGGGCCCTGGGGGATGTGGAAGGTGATCAGCAACTATATAACTATATAATGACGCAGTTGGCCTTATTGAAGATTGAATCGAGCGAAGTAGCGTGAGCTTTGTTGCTTTTTGGGGTTGGGCAGCAGCTGATTCCCTGGTTTTTGGCTTGCGGCCGCGTGCTCCACCGAGAGAAGAAATTTCATGTTTGGCGCCCACAAGATTGATCAGCAAGGCGCATGCTCAGAATGTCGTGAAACCAACTGTTGTCAGGAATCCAAGTGTCGAGGAATCCTTACAGCAGATGACTCTTCTTTTGGGTTGTCCGTTTGGAAGGCCACATTAGGAAGTTGTGTGTTTGCAGGTCCAATCAGCTTTATGATGAAAAGCCAGCCAGGAGTATGCTTCCATGAAGATGTCGAACCTTTGGAAAGAGTGGCGTCGGTGACATTGCTATTTTGTAGCAAATCCTCACGAGCTGCAAATATATGTTGGCTCAAGCGTGAGCAAGAGCTGAGAACAACATTTGAGGTTGGCCAGGGCAATTGCAGAATCTCTTTAGCTAAACACCATTCATCATTGTGGCAGGTGGATAAGCAAAAAGTCAATAAACAACACTTGATGTTTATGTGATGTTCAATGCCAAACAAAATAAGAATGAGTTGTTGTTGGACACTTCTAGATGAAGAGCTGCACTGGAATCAACCTTTCGTCCCAGTCTCTGGCGGGGAGAATTGAGAGTTGAATCCGGGCATGGTGGTTCCGTGGTAGACGCTGTCAACATCCAGTTTCGTGCGCTAGTGGGTTGGAGGCCATCGCCTACTGTAGTAGGTTGGAGGCCTCTATTGGGTTCCTTTTGCTATTTGTTTCTTGGCTCATCCTCAAAACACCTTTGATGATGGACTAGACAAGCCATGCCGTCCGCCGAGACCCAGGAAGTGGTCAGGGCATCTCAGATGAAGCATGGAACAAATTTGTCCTCTCACCAGTGGGAAGGAGTTCAACAGTGAATCTTCCGGTTGAGAATCAACAATGCTCCGAAGATCTACGTATAAAGTAAGGAAAATTGCTTCATACTTGGGTCTCATGGGGACTCCCTTTGTGTCTCATCCGATTGTGAGGACTGGTAGGCCGTCCTGTTGTCCACTTCTTTGTGCCTTCATGAGGACGAGCAGCCCTGACCAGGTAAATTTGATATGTGATGCCGCAACTACAATCAAGGGCTTCGCATGCAACTTGACTCATGGCTTGCTTGTGTGCTTGCCAATTTTTTGACTTAGGTCCTGTCTTTGCACAGTGTGCATAATGTCTTGCGCTAAGACTGAACAGTCCTGGGCCTTTCCTCGAATCATCAGAATCAGCACGTGTAGACAATATATAGGTGGTATTGACTGGTATCGATTCAGCACAACCAAACAACTGGCAAGTAAGGACAAGCACCAGTTGCATGTCGTGGACTGAACCATGATGGTCTAAGCATGTTCCGCGTGTGGAGGATTATGTCTTTGCATACAAACTTCGGATAGCCTATATAGCTAGGGCCTAGGTGGCAAACATGATTTTCTGTCATTCTATAGTAATAATATAGCCCCGAGTAGGTCACTTCTTTGGAAACTTCGATTGAATTATACATCACAGAGGGGTGATGTGGGATTTCTGAAGACAGATCAAGTCATGTTAATCCTGGTTTGCAAGAAACAGCATGTCTTCCCCGAGTGCATTGCAAGAAGGACAACACCTACATTTGGCAGCAGATCCGTAGCCTCGAATTTGCATTCTTGGAAGGAACATGTGTGAAAGCAGCCTGGTCGTTATGTAGCATCCCTCTAATTTTTACTCGAGAAGCTGCATCAAGTCATTGTGCTATGTTGCATTTGGCCACTGGAAACTGAGCCTGCCTGTTACAACAAATAGGTCCACGGCCAAGCAAGTGGGCAGAGCAAGAGTTTTTAGTACCAGCAGGACCATGTGCTGGAGCGGAGATCCGCGCAGACCTTGAGGTCAAGCACACACCAGATGAGTCCTACTACGGCATGGCCACCAACCACTCTGCAGAGGCGTCGCCGTGTCCGGATGGATCTCCAGTACCGCCCCAGAAAGTGTCTCTTTGCAGACAGAAAATGCTGAAAACCATTGACTTATCAAATTCAAGCCCTCGTCATATCCACCATCCAGATCCAATACCTTTACCCATGGAGTCCTCGTCTTCTCAAAAACCAGCACCATTCCGAGGCCGAGGTGGCGGTGACCTCTGCACGCCCCGTGAAATTCTGGGTGCGCATGCTGCGCTTGAAAGAACTTAGAGACTTAGAGGAGATTGGAGAATAGACTCAGAGACTGGAAGAAACGGAAAACGTCCGATAATCATGTAGAGGCTTTGAGGTTGAACTTGATCCGGAAAATCCCGAAACTGTTATTTCTCAGAAGTCTTTAAAGGCAGGAGCATCAGAAGTCGTTCCTGACTCAAAGAGCTGGGAATTACAAGGAATCCGATTGTTTCAATGGGGTTGTAGAACTTCCAAGCTTCAATTATATATCCATGAACCTCATCCGAAGTTCCGAGACGTTGGCCTTTGAGTTCTTAGAAAGGCATGAAACCTGCGATTGTACCAGCTTCATCCAGCTTCTAGATATCGGACATTGTGGGAGTAGATCCGAAGGTCGGCATTTGAGGACTGTTGCAAGCTACTTAGCGTATCCAAGTTTGTGCGACAGGAATTTGGATGGGCCTGACGAAGTCC